>JAWNZC010000001.1:3817500-3967500 GCA_035771165.1 Paragorgia papillata | reverse complement strand
TCAACTCTTTTGCAACAAACCTGAATTGGTAACCTACATTTGAATGTGAAATACATGTAATCACAAACACATTATTTGAATACCAATTTTATTGAAATACCATACATGTATGTACTGATTTTTTTTTGTTTTTCAGTTTTTCACAAAAGCAAAAAAACAGTGAACTTGTTTTCAAAAAACATGTTTTTTCTTGTTTTTTCTACCTTGCCCCCCCATAGTACATCTCACCTGGAACTGTTGTCAAAGTGGTAAACTCATAAGCAGCAACTTCAGAATAGACACCAGCAAGATTAGTAAGCAGAGTAGATTTACCAACTGAAGGAAATCCTGAAGAAATAACAATCAATGAACATGGAGAGCGTACAAAAAATCTGGAAATTTTGTACACTCGGGGGCTGGCTGGGGAGCGTACAAAAAATCTGGAAATTTTGTACGCTCGTGGGCTGGCTGGCGAGCGTACAAAAAATCTGGAAATTTTGTACTCTTTTTGTAAAATCTATTGTTACGTTTGGGAGGTGGATGCTTATAAAATAAAGAAATCTTGACCTTACCAACAAAGCCAACCCTTGCATCACCCGTTTTAGCAACATCAAAACCTATAACAACACAAAAGACAAAAGTTCTATTTAAAATAAACCACACCAAGATAAAAACCACATGTCATTGGATAAGATTTTTAAAAAAATTGACTTATAGTTTGAGGAATAACGGGGAACTCCAAATTAAAGAATATAAAAAAATTCACAAAAGTTTATTCAACTTTCCTTCCCAAAGAATGTTTGACCCTTTCCTTCCTAGGCATCCAGACTGCAGAGTTGGGCACTTTTTACCGAGATCTCAGGTGCACAAAAGCTGTAAAATCTCAGGGCAGGGGTGCAAACAATGTCCCAGGGGTGCACTCAGGGGCAGGCAGGGGCGATGTTTCAGTTAAACTTGAAAGTAAAGCCCTGAAATACATTACAGGTTTCAACCATTTGATTTTACTGGGGTGCCATCAGTCAACACAGACAACAGTACAGGGGTGGCTGAGGCACTGAAAATTGTTGCATAACATGTCTCAGGGGCACCGAAGGTCGTCACGTAACATATCTTGGGTGTGCCATTGCCCAACTCTGCAGTCTGGCTAGGCATTCTATCTCACTTGACGAGTAAAATCATCTGGTGTTAGACAGAGCAAAATTACAAAGTGGCCAGTTTTGGGCAGCCTAATAGAGAAAAGGTTAACCCTGTTTGACTAAAAATATAGAAGCCAAAGTATAATTAAGGTCTGGTACTGTAATTTTGTTAACTAGTTTCCAGTACCTTCTCCTGCAGGTCCACCACCAGCTCCTTTTGGTGTGATCAGTTCTCGCCGTAATTTAGCAAGTCGAGCTTTTAATAAACCAAGATGATTGGCTGTGGCTTTGTTCTTCTGAGTCCTTGCCATCTATACCGGTATAATTTAGAGTGTTAAGTTAAAAACTTGATCTACAGGAACTGTAGTGAGTAACATGAAACTACTGTACATTCAATATTATTATCTAATTCAACCTAAATTCTTTAAACCTTGATGATAACAAGTAAAACTAATGCATTACGCTTTCTACACACCATACAGATACTTGCTCAATTACCTGTAATTATGCATCTCCCCCAATTAACCCACACCTGCCTCAGGCCTTGCATGGAGATGCGCTTGATCGAGTGCCTCAAAATACATAAGGCATGCATTTGATCGTGCCTGTGCATTTAATAAATACATGTACTATACTGTATTGTAATTTGGCATTTCTTCAAATACTGAGTTCTTAAAAATTAAAACGTATTCCTCAATTTTAATACTTGTCTTCCATCTTTTATTTAAACACAAACAAACATAAACATCCACTTGTTACATCTTTGCTTGGTTACGTGTTTGCGAGTCGACTTTGACTGGTTTGTTTATTTCAACCTCGTGTCGATAATGCCATTGAAGTGTAATCATTAAATTTAAAGCCAGTACTAACTGCTGTAAAAATAACTAACTAAATTGGGAAAAGTTGTTTTCAAACCTAAACAAACTTACAAGACCCACTTTAAGTGTAGTTGACATACAGCAGGTATTAAATAAATAAACAATGATTTAGATAGTACTGTACGTAGTTTGTGAAGCAATAAAATGGCATGCAGCAGCACTGTAGTTATATGACACCTGTTTGGCTAAGATTTAGTAGGCGCGCGAAAACGAGCGCCTTGAGTCTCCGAGGAGTGCTTTTTATAGAGTTCATCTGTTTTACTCCAGGGAAGGCCTGCTGCCTGAGCTGGCCAAATATGACCCCTTTATATAATCTTTTACTTTGTTTAACACTGGATAATTTTACTCATCAAAGGGAGAACCCTCAGACATCCAAGGCAGCAATGAGTTAACAAGTAAATGTAAACCCATTCCTACCTGAGCTGGTCAAAAATGCCTCTTTATTCAGTGGCATATTTAGGGGAGGGGGCAGTGTGCAAGAAAATGTTTTTGAAAGCACTTATTGAAAAAATTTGGGAGAAATGGGAACAAATCAGAAATTCAGGTGTCAGATATAGTATATTAACATTGTGTCATTAGCTTGCACAGAAATTAGAAGCCTCAGTGACATCACTGCAGAAAAATCTAGTAAACTAGACAAGTGACAAGTGAGTATTAAATATGGTGTTTTCTAAAGTGCAGAATTCTGTAAAACCCTACCCCAAAATGCAGGAAATGGTGTTTTAGAGATTCTATTTTCTTGCTGTGATGTATCAATCATAAAATGCACTGGAAAGTTTGTAAAATTTGCAAAAGGGATCACATTTTGACTGCCATTTTGCACAAGCATCTTGCAAAAAATCGCACAGGCAGCCACAAAATAGAATGGCAGTTATTATCAATTTTTCATGTACATATATTGTTTGCAGAATCCATGCAAAAATCCCAAGATTACTGTAGTGGAAAAATGCCCTGGCTATAGAACCTTTTAATAAGTGCAGAGTATATCATTTTCAGCACTTGACATTATTTTCAGTTTGAATTCTATTGAAAATATACAAAAGCTAAGACAATAAACAAAATTGAAAATAATTCAAAAGAAAAATTGAAAAACAATTGACATCAAAGGGTGAAAATTATGTATTCTACACTCAAATGATTTTTAGAGAAATTATGCAGCCACCAAAAATTATTGTGAAAAATCACACTTTCCAGTCTGGCTCATACCCAGAGAGACTTCATTTTATGCTGCACACATGGAAGATCTACTGTGTGCATTTTTTTCTTGATATGCCCTAGTTTATGAGTGTGTGCAAAACTTTATTACTGTGTGCACTGTGTATGTAGATTTTAAAGTAGGTACATTAATTTGTAACCTTCACGTGAGAATAAGTGAGATGGTTTATACAACATATGTCTTTGAGAAAATAAATGGAGCTTTAACTTTCATTAAATATCTGGTTGCTTTCGTTAAATGTCGTGTGTACAATTGCTGACCAGAAGTAGTAGTTTACTTCCAGTTTGATGTTTTCAATGTTTTTGGTGCACATTTTTTTACAAGTTTTTATCTTCCACATGCACTTTGTAAGGAATGAAGTCACCTGGGCTCATACTGTACGTCTGTACACATACTTTGCTTGTTTCCCAGACTGCAGAGTTAGGCAATGACACACACAAGATATGTTATGTGATAACCTTTGGTGCCACTGAGACGCGTTGCACAACAATTTTCAGTTCCTCAGCCACCCCTGTTAGCTGTACCGTGTACTGTCCACGTTTAAGGGGGGCCCCAGTAAAATCAAATGCTAGAAACCAGTTATGTATTTCAGGACATCACTTTATTTAAAGTTTAACTGAAACAATTGCCCTTGCATGCCCACCCCTGAGTGCACCCCTGGGGCATCTTTTGCACCCCTGCCCCTAGCCTAGTTTCTAGGCCTTCCTCAGTTCACATGTTTCGGAAGTGATCCGAACCGACTACGTGGCGAAGCTCATGGTGGAAACGAAAGACTTAGAAACTAGGCTATCCTGCCCCGAGATTTTATAGCTTTTGCACACCTGAGGTCTCAAAAAGTGCACACCGGAGGTCTCAAAAAGTGCACACCTGAGGTCTCAAAAAGTGCACACCTGAGGTGTTTCTACAGCATGTATTAATTTATCTATAATTACAATGGAAAGAAGAAAAAAGAAAAACTATAGACAAACTATATAATTAACACATAATGGTCTAATAGTAACAAATGCAAAATACATCAATACCTTTAACCCTTTATAACCCAGGAGGTTTCCTATTGACGAGTAAAATCGTCTAGCATTAGCCAGAGTAAAATACTAAAGGCACTCTTGGGCATTAAAGAGTTAAAGGTGATGTACAGTCCGTTCTGCGCATGTACAAAACTAATGTTTACATCTTTATTTACAAAAATAATACTAATACCTTATTCAAGATTGTAAGCTTTTCTTGGTTCCCATTCATTACTTGTACCCAAAACAAAACATTTTCAGGAGAAAATATAGAAGAAATCCGAGGAGATATCCTCACCGAATCACTTGGTTTTCTGCCATGTTGTTCCTAACGGTTTACATTTCGCTGAGTACTTCATGTAATTATCTACGAATGTCATGTTTTGGGGACCAAATTGCGGTCATGCGCAGAACGGACTGTACGTCACCTTTAAATATACCAATCTCCGGCCAAATTAAACAAAACTATTTTATACATACAGATACTAAGGAAAATGTATAACATATTACAATGTATAGTTAGTATTTATTATTCTGTTACTTAGTTTGTACACTGTATAAGGCGAGCCAATAGGCCGAAAACTCGCCAAGACAAAATAAAAATATTAATAACGTCCACACGTGACAGTGTCCGTAAAATTATCTACGTCGAGTTTTTTAACTTTATTTAAATATCCGTAAAGAAAAACTTTTTATTGGAATAAAAAACATACCTCGCTTTCAATTTCAGCTATTCTTTCGAGAATACCCATGTTTTCCCGTTTTATTTAAGAAACACAAGAGATATATTCCAGAGAAGTGAAGTTAGTCAACAAGACTGAAGACTTTTCAAAATGGCGAGCAAAAAGAAACAGGACTTTTATTTCTGCTTACACGAGTCTGCCCCGAGAAACCGCTGGCTATGTTGGTGGCGGCAAGTTTTGGCGCGAGATTTAATTATAATTAAAAAAAATTTTAAATCACATATTGTTAATAGAATAAATAAAATAAATATTTAATAACTAATAATAACATAATTATGTTATTATTAACCACATTTAGTATAAGTTATTATTAGTTAATTCAGATTTAATTTAATTTAAAGTCAACAGTTGAGTCAACAAAAGCTCATAGTTATATTTTATAGTCAAACCGGATGTTCTTTACTGCGCGACTTTGCAATATTGATACTCCTTGGCAAGTGCTAAAAATTCGCATTTTAAATATCGATCTTCACATAACATGAAGTTTACTTAGAGTTAGTTGTTCTGACTTTCAATAGAACTTTATATTATGTGAAGTTCGATATTTAAAATGCGAATTTTTAGCAACTTGCAATGTTGCTATCAACTTGCAAATGTTGCTATCAATATTGCAAGAACATCCGGTTTGACCATTATATTTTTAATATATTTTAATACTGGCTCCTTTGCTAAGAAAAACTTTTTATTATATGCAATTATAATAAAAAACATACCTCGCTTTCGATTTCAGCTATTCTTTCAAGAATACCCATGTTACTATCCGGTTTTACTAGTATTTGAAAAATTTGCCAAGAAGACCTCGCCAGTTCATCAAAATTTTCCAAGATGGCGTCCAAAACATGACTTTTATTTCTGCTAACATGAGTTCCCAGTGAACAACCGCTGACTATTTTAACCTTGTGGCGCCAAATTTCCCAAATACGAATAATTTGCAATCGCCGGGAAATGCGAAGGATTTCAGTGAAAAAAGAAGCAATCTGAATCCTTTTCCATCGTTTATGATCCTTTAACATGTCGGCGGAACAAGTTAGTACATATTTTTAATCGTTACCTTTTATTGCTTTTTATGTTAGTAAGTAATAGATTAACACCGAAATATTTTGTTATTTTTTAGGAGCACGAAGGGACACCTTCAAGTCCGGAGATTCACTTCGAGCCCATTGTGACTTTAGCCAAAGTCGATATCAAAACGTTGGAAGAAAACGAAGAGGAGTTGATTAAAATGTAAGTAGATATCAGTTCGGCTTATTCGCAACCAGTATTGTAATTTCTGGCCATTTCTACGCTTTCGTTTTTGCAGGAGAGCAAAATTATTTCGCTACATCATTGGACAGCATGACACAGCACCTGAGTGGAAGGAGCGCGGTGTTGGAGATGTGAAGATACTAAAAAACCGAACTAAGACTTCGTATAGACTGGTGATGCGACGGGAAAAGACGTTAAAAGTGTGCGCTAATCATTTTTGTGAGTGATTCAAAAACATATTTAAAATAAAAGAAAAATATTAAGAATTATCAATGATAATTGTTTACGGTCCAATATGGCCGTAGTGGACAGATGGCATTGATTTGAAGGCCAGAGCTTTTTTACAATTAAAGTGTTGGGTTTTTATATCTGAGGAAATAGCTTATTTTTCCCGAATAAAACCTAGGTTAATGGCGAAAAGAAATCACTCCTGTGGGAGATTTGTAATATACCAAATTATTCAGCACACAGTATTGTGGTCAATTCACTCAATTGACTGGTAAGGCATGGTCTGGAAACTTTGCAAAAGTCTTTGTTCTTTTCATGTTTATGCAATTTTATGCATGACGAGGACAATGAATGAGCAAAATTGTCTGGTGACATTTATCCATAGTAATATCGTGTTTGCCTCAATTTATTTTGTTTTTATAGGTCCTGGCTATTAACAACTATACCTAGGGCGCTTTCCAATTGACAAGGTTAGACCGGCCAGAATGGACTTTTTTTCCAGTCTGACCGTCCTAAGTCTCAAATTAATTGTGTTCCATTTAACCGAACTGACCGGTCTAACCGTGTAAATGGAAAGCCCCCCTACCAGATTGTAAAGTTTGTCATTCGCGGGGAAGATCTTCCCTGCGTATATTTTTCAAATCTGAATTGCATGCGCGCAAAATGGGTTAAATATATCCGCATCCGTGCAAAATGGGTTAAATATCTGCATCCGCACAAAATTGACAAATATATCTTGAGTATTTCGCGACAACCCGCATCGTATCCACGCAGTTTTTACCTGCAAGCCTGCCCGTCTGCGCATTTTCCAATCCTTTGATCCGTCTTACCTGCACACTTAGCAAACTTTACAATCTGGCCCCCCTAGTTACAGTACTACTCAAAGCAGTAGAGGGAGACATATGCCCTGTTTACATGAAGCGGATTGACAGTCCAATCAGATCGAAAAATGCAAGTGAAGTCAATCCAGGCACATGTTTACATTTATTTTTCATGTTTACACTATTTTCTGTGCTACCCCCAATGTCTACCATATGGCACGACATGCACCAACTTCACTCATGTGTATCAAGTCATTTTCAAGTCAAACCGTGTTTACATGAATCAGATTCGAGACATTCAAGTTGATCCTTGCTTGAATCTCAAGTCAAATCCACTCCACTGCATAGATTGACTTAAGCCATTTGTTTCGATCAGATTGAAAACTTTCAACCTTCTTCATGTAAACACAACAAGGAGAAACAACATGCAAGATTTGACTTGAACACTAAATCCGCTTCTTGTAAACGGGGCTATAGATGATTTTTTCACCACTTCTGAAGCAACAGTTTTGTTAACCACATTTCAAAGCAATCATTGGTATATTCTCATGTACCACGTGCTAGCTTGTTATGTACTGTATTTAACAATTGGATGTTTATTACGTGGTACATGAGAATACACCATGTGATTGCTTTGAAATTGATCTGTGGTTAATGAAACTGTCACTTTGGGAGTGATGAAAAAATCATTGTAGATGTCTTGCTCTACTGGTTTGAGTAGTATTAAAATTTATTTCTACTAATACTACCTAAACTGATGTCACTGGAGATAGTACTGTATTAGTAGAAATGAGAATGCAAAAATACATTGAAAACATCTTAAAACATTCAGTCATCTTGCACACAAAGCATGTCAAAGACCAAACACAAGGAAACAACAGCAGAAATTTTGGCAAACATGTTATTACAAAGGAATGCCAGAAGAGGTGCATTAGCTATTACACCTCCTGCCCACTTTGATACTTGATAGACTCTCAAAATTTTATTAAGTGACCCTCATCAAGCAGCCAAGGTTTAACACAGGTAGCCCATCTTGGCAGTGCGTGGGCACCCTGTGGTGGACTCAAAAGACGTGCGGGGGACTGGTACACTCAATCACCATGTGTTTCCCCTTTTTTCCCCCTTTTTCCCCCACTTCTGGTAACCGGTTTTTAAATCCCTTGCCACAGTCCCCCGTGCATCTTTTGCGACCGCCACAGGTGCCCACGCGCTGCCAAGATGGGCTCCCTGTGGGTTTAATAGCTAATACACCTCTGTTTATGGTATAAGTGTAGGTTAAGCACCTCACCCTTAGTTTATTAGCGATATATAATCCCAATGGCAAAATAAGTTATTTATAATATTATGATCAAGGAGGTTTTCTAAATAATTCAATAGGAAAAGAGCTTGTGATGAGGTTATTACTTCTATTGTTATTACAAGGTTTATATAAGGTTGGGAGGTTTATAACCGGTATATAAACTGCAGTACTGCATCAAAGAAAACCGACTTGATCATATTATAACTTACAATAAAGTACCAGTACTAAAGTTGTGGGGACTTTTGGTGAAGGAAAATTTCACGTACATGTATGTATACCCTTACACTCAAAATTTTCCTTCACCACATACAGTTTAATTGAGTGAAATGCCAAAAAGTACAGTACTTCTAAATACTTTAATGGGTAATTTAGAAGAGTGAAAGGGTTAAATAATAAGCAAAATCAATTGATTTGTGTACAATGAGAACTGTTCTAATGCCAAACCATTTTCTTGGTGTTCACAGAATCTCAGACTGCAACTTTCCCAAAGTATAAACTTTATACACTGAATTTGTATAACCTAATGCCAAGCTTCTTTTTCTTGTTCACTAGTGAATAAAGATATGGAACTAAAACCTAACTGTGGCAGTGATCGTGCTTGGGTTTGGAATGTATCTGCTGACTATGCTGATGAGGAACCACGAAAAGAGACGTTGGCTATCAGATTTGCTAATGCTGAAAGTATGTTCATATAATTATCTTGTTGGCTGGACTGCAGTTTAGGGAACACCTTGTCCACTGACTGAGGTGTCTAGGGCCAGGTTTTATGGTGGGGTTGACCTTTCAGTCTTAGTGTTTGACACTGGTGTCCAATAAACTGCAGTTGTACCATTTTCTTTCCATTGGCTATCAGATTTGTTAGTGCTGAAAGTATGTTTACACATTTTGTTGACTAGACTGCAGTTTAGGGGGACTGTTTGACATTTATGGTGGGGTTGATGAGCCTTCAGGCTTAAGGTTTGACACTGGTGTCCGCTAAACTGCTTGAGCTTCAAACTGATTTACCAAAGCCAGGCCTGATGAGAAGGGGGGTCAGCCTGGTCATAAACCAGGGGTGGCCATTCTTAATGAAACAACGCAAAGGAATACGTTGAACTGAACTGTTAAACAATAAATTATTATAATCTCAAATTCATTAATAATTCACGAGGAAAACACAAAAAGGAAATCAGTACCATGTCTGTGGTTTGGATATCGGAGGAAGATTCAATTACATAAATTAAGCAAACTTTCACCTTGAGTTTCTTTTAAAATACTGATTTGTTTGAGATGCTATATCAAACACTCGGAGGAGTGTTATCAAACACTCGGAGGAGTGTTTCATCAGGAAATCCAGAACACCTCAAAGTTTGTTCAAAAACCTCGGCTTCACCTCAGTTTTCAACAAACGTCTCGGTGTTTGGATATCCTGATGAAACACTCCTCCTCGTGTTTGATATATTACATCAACAACTGAAGTTTTAGTATAGATCATTACATTGCATTCCTAATGATGGATTTGTCACTGTCATGGTGGCTCTTGTACGGCTTTATTAGTGCAATTGGGTTTTTCATCACCATCATGGGCCCTCTATAACCTTTTCAATTCACTAATCACTACCATGGGTTATTTTTATGGTTTGATAAAATATGAAGGGGGAAGGGCCCAAAAATATTTTTTTGGTCAGGGGCCCAAAACATAATACATGTATTGTACACTGTAACATGAAACTGACTGGAGGTTGTAGGATTGAAATAAGACAAAGTTAGTTATTAATTTTCATTTTATAGACACTAACTCTTCATCATCATTTTTGCATTTTGACAGATGCCATGAAATTCAAGGAAGTTTTTGACAAATGTAAGGAAAAACTAGAATTGCCGATTTCTGATGAAGAAAGTGAAAAGCTAGCCAATGAACTTGAGAGTTTGAAGGTGGCTGAAAAGCCAGAAACAGAACAAGGAGATAAACAAAAAGGACAAGAAGATAGCAAAGAGGATGAAAGCAAAAAGGAGACAGATACTGAAACGGCAAGTGACAAAACCCCAGAATCTTCAGAGAAAGAAATTGAGGAACCTCAAAGCCAAAAGGAGACAGACACAGAAACCAAGACACCTAGTGACCAACCCACAGAATCCCAAGGACAATAAAAAATTTGACTGCATGTCCAACCACATATTTTAAATACGAAGTTCCTTTTTCAATGTTCTCTGAACCAAAGTCTGCGATTCACTTTTTTCAAACCAAAATTTTAATGTGTTTCTTTCGAAGTATAAGAAATGTTTTCGTGTTTTAATAGTTTGCAAGTACGGTGGTCATTTTTACGGATGAAAATCTGGCCTAAATGTCCTGTTAATAGTACTGTAAAGATTTGTTAGAAATTGAATACTTGTCAAAATGTTGGCTTGAATTAAGACAAATATGACTAATGTAGCAATTGCTGGACATTGATGTGGAAAGTTATTGTTACAGGAGTGTGGATGTGAAATGTTGCTATTACCTCATTCTCGCAAAATTGTTCTTTGGTGTTATATGAAGCAATAAAATTATCGACTTAATTGTTTTAGTCCAACTAACAGAACGCAATGGATCTGTGAGCAATGGTACACCAGAAATTACAGGATTGATTTCAGCAATTTGGGGAGCAGCCTCTCACCAATAGTTAAGCCCGGTTAGACGGGTGACCGTCTGGGAATAGCCCCGTTCTCGGCCTCGGGGTGGGGACTCATGTGAGTAGAGTTTAGTTGGTCTCTCCTGTGCTTCGACGGTTTTTCGCCGGGTTTTCCTCCCTCCGTAAAATCAACACCTATAGGTCTTAGCTGTGAATGGAGGACCCCACCAGCTCTGCTGAAAAACGTATCCTCCTTAAATAAATAAAGAATAATAGCAAGACAAGGCCCATATCGGCAGTGCCGGATTAACCTTCCCAGGGGGCAAAAATATTTTAGGGCCGGTCACAAAAACCTTTTAAATTTGACGCTGGGACAAAACATGTTTTCATCAACGGTGTTTACGCTTAGATGGCAACGACTGGTAGTTTAAGCCAATTACGTTTGACCATTCTCACGTCACGGACCATTTCAAAACAAAAGTCATACCGCTGCTATAAAAATGCCGAAACTTAAAGGCCTGGCCAAACGCTTTCAACATTTCATGCAACATTGTTGAACGAAAATTTGAACATGTTCAAATTTCGTTCAACATCGTTCAACACCATTCAACAGGGTGGCCAAACGCTTTCAACATGTTGAATCACGGTTGAATTCAACAATGTTGAAAGCGTTTGGCCAGGTCTTAAGATCTAATATTTCGTTTTTTCGCGCAGCATCAGAGAAGGAATGGATTATTTTATTTAGTGGATAATCTTACAGGCTATTCATGCACAAGGATATTGGTGCGTGAGAGGATGTACGAAGGAAACACAAAAGGTTTGCGTCAAGCGATGGGTTAAATTTTCGGATTAAAAGACTTTCAAAGAGAAACTGCATAATTTTCTATTCACTAATTTTTTGGGGCCGGTCAGAATCTGGGGCCGGGGGCAAATGCCCCCTTTGCCCCATAGGTATCCGCCACTGCCTATCGGTGAACTACAGTACTCACTGTATTAACCTTGACCATTCAATCTGGGTTGGCACCCAACTGTACTTATAGGACTTGGACTTGTCTTGCCCCCACGTGACCCTGACATCTGCCGGCTTATTGTGATTGGGCAGTTGTAGCATTCGAGCGCAAAATGTTTTGCCCTCAAACGCTTAGGTCAGGGTCACGTGGGGAGGAGGTGAGACAACACTTCTATTGTATCTTAAGGCCCATTTACACGATACGATTCATCGTATACGATTGTCATTCTGGTGTATGTGATAAAGCCGTACATGTGTGTCAACGTTATCAGGAATTGTATCGTGTGCAAACAATTGCTACCAATCCTACACGAAAACATACGCCAGAATGGGCCTTTAGCAGTTTAGATGACCAATTCTTGAAACATCAACCTATAGCGGAGCTGTGTTAATGTTTTAGTAAAATTCTGAAGAGACACACTGAGCGCGCAAAGGTGTTTGGGAGAGAACGCGGCGGAGATTATTGTAAGCATAAGGACATTTATATGCATCAGTTTTTAAGATACAAACTGCTTTAGTTAAAAAATCAAACGAAAAGTTTACAAATATTGATTAAATATTAATTTCCTTTGAATTTTCTTCATGAATTATCATTGCTTTTTTTAATGTAAAAAAAACATGTATAAGATAAAGAGCTGTAAGAAGCAGAAACCTGTATGACGCCGCGAGAGGGGGATTGCAATAAACACCTTAGCCTGCGTGAAAATGCGCGATTTTTCATCCTTCATTCAGAATGTGCGAGCAGCTGACCAACTTTGAAATAAACCTTTAATTCTAATGCTTAAGCTAATTTATTAAAAATCATCAAAGCAATGTGTAAGTAGAAAAGTATTTGAGGCCAAAAAAATGTTTTGCAAGTCAGAATGTGTGAGTGGTGGGCCATTTGCACGATGACGTGAGATGGCGTTGGGTGACTACAACTACCAGAATGCTTTGCCAGTATTCTATGGTTTCCGCTAAAAAGGATGACTCAAAAGGACTCGTTCAGTGCTCTCGCGGATTTTCCAAAATATGTCGTCAAATTTGGTGGGGTTTTTCCAAATATGTCGTCAAGTTTCAGTGAGTCTCAAGATTTTAGCAATCTTTTACCCAACGTCGTCGTACATCAACGTGCAAATGGTCTATTGATCTATACATATAATATTTACTATTTTCTAACAAAGCTTCAATGTTCCTGAACATGCAGCGGAACGCAAACAATTAACTTAATAGTCTTCTACAATTCCTCTTTTGTTTCAGTGTGATCACCGAATGAAGCCAAGATATCGAGCCTAGTTTTAAACATGGCTTTTTTCGTATCACTGACTTTCTCATTCAATAATTTTTTCACCCTTGCTATTTCACTGGTTACAAATTCCACCCCTTTCTCCTTTATCTTTTTCATTGTGTTTACGTACATTTTGGCAGTTTGTTTGTTCTTTTCCTCCACAGCACTTAAAGCTTCCTCCGCATTCTCAATCAGCTCGTCATATTTTTCTTTTCCACTTTTTAGGAAATTCGCAACAAGTTTATCGAAGTTCTCAAGAGTGTTCGCTTTCCCTATAAAATAAATAACATCCAGGTTTTATTATACATAAAATAAAGTGTCCTCTACGCACGCTCTGATTGGCCAGGTCCAGTGATGGATTTACAGGGGGGTGCGCACCCCCCTGGCCCTTGGCCAAGGGGTGCAGGGGGGTGCCAATTACTCAATTAGTGCCTTGCTGCAGTGGGATGCGACGTGGATTTCATTGAAAATGTCAATCACATTTCTAATGTCTAGCTTCCTTGTGATATCCCTAATAAAATCCATAATAAAACGTCCACTTTATCCCTAAATTTATTTGACACCTTCCAGGTTTGATAAAATGCACTATTGAAAACACGATTTAAAACTTTTAAATCTTTCTTCAAAGCACCGTCATAATGCAGGAAATGCCATTTCAGAGGTCCAAATTTCAAAAATTTTCCGGGAGGGCATGCCCCCGGACCCCCTAGGAATGGTTTGACTAAGTTAAACAAAATTCTAGATCCACCCCTGCAGCACCCCCCCCCCCCCTACCAGATCAAGCTGGATCCATCACTGGCCAGGTCACAGAATAGATACTCAACCAGAAGTCCCACTCCCGTGGAAACTTGTCCGATTATTTTTATGCGCATGAGTGAATATTCGTCATTCTGTGACGTCACTCAGCAAGCCTGCCATTGACTTTGACGTCACCCCCCTGACCAAATAGATGTGCGAGCAACATGCGCGAGGACACTTACATCAAAGGTGCCGACACGGAGTCGGACTTCTGGTTGAGTATCTATTCTGTGCCCAGGCTCCGTGCATGAGTGACGTAAAATGGCGTAACCTAGCGGGAAATGCCAGTCAGTTCTAAAACTGTCCAACTTTTAGCTTTTTTCCCCCCTTCTTATTTCGGGTATGCGGGTACCACCCGGAGGAAGGTTTACTTTAGTGAGGAAGGTTTAAAGTGAAAACACGTGAAACAACACATTCGGTAATCTGAGAAAGTTGCAATTGATCAAGCAAGGTGTCGAGAAGAATTATGCAGCACTGGCAGTGGTAGCAGTTACATGTGTGAGACATGTACGCTGATGTCTGCTGTGAGGTCTGTATCTTCGCAGCAGTCGAGGGTAGTTGGCAGGCTATCAGCCAGCAGCGGTCAGTTATTAGTAGCTATTGTAGTATGCCAAAGCTTACCTAAGAAAACCTAGAAAACCAAGGTACTGTAAAAGTCACGCAGTATTTATGAACGTTGCAAAACACAAAATTCTCGCTGTACATTTTGAGGAAGGTTATCTAAACTTAAAAACCCATCCGGAGGAAGGTTAAATACTTTTTCCAACTCTGTGTATATGCACTCTTGTAAAGGTATGTTTGACGTCATGTGAACCGGAAAGAAGTGTAAAGGTACTCGGCTATCGCCTCGTGCTTCAACTCAACTTCTTTCGTGTTCAAATGACGTCAGACGTAACTTCATAAGAGTACATATGCACGGAACTTTATGTTTTATTTGTTAAAAAACGTGACTTCAGTATGCATTTTCCCTGATGGTTGCCACTGATAGTTGTAGCCGTGATCTATTAGAGGGCATATGCCGACAAATTACATCACTAACATGGTCTGATTTATTCTCCAAACCAATCACATATCTCACTGCAATATCACGAGTCAATGATATATCAAACAAACCGAAATATCTTGAAAACGAAGAAAAATACACAAAAGAGTTGTAAATGCATAGTCTTCGTTGACCATTTCACGAGTTCTTCCAAATTAGATCAACTTAATTTCAATACTATCTATTTCCAACGCCCTTATATGCCTACCGTATATAGGATAAGGGGGTTATTATCAGATTTTTGGTTCATAAGAAGTACATGTAAGACTGAAGAAACAGACTTACAAGACGATGGTTAGACCTGCAGCCCTCTATGGATCTGAGACGTAGGCCGTGAAGAAAATACACCTAAGCAAGTTGGAAGTGGCGGAGATAAAATGCCTGAGGGCGATAAGAGGTGTCATCAAGAGGGATAGAATGAAGAACGAAGAGGTGCGTAGGGATATTGGGGTGGTGCAAATGAGAGATAAGGTGCAAGCAGTGATGGATTTACAGGGGGTGCGCACCCCCTGGCCCTTGGCCAAGGGGGTGCAGGGGCGTGCCAATTACTCAATTATCCAAAATCCCAACTGATTCGGCAAGTATTAAAACAGCAAGTATATCGCTTTGAAGTCATTTTTATTTTTTAATAATGGAATGCTGCATTTTGAATATGTCGGGGGTGCATACGTATAGCAGCTACCTAAGATTCGATTTATTGGATTTTCACCCGTTATTTTCTATAATTTTAAATGTATCTGTATAATAAAACGTCCACTTTGTCCCTAAATTTATTTGACACTTTCCAGGTTTGATAAAATGCGCTATTGAAAACACGATTTAAAACTTTTAAATCTTTCTTCAAAGTACCGTCAGAATGCAGGAAATGCTATTTCAGAGGTCCAAATATCAAACATTTTACGGGGGGCATGCCCCCGGACCCCACTAGGAATGGTTTGACTAAGGTTAAAAAATTTCTAGATCCGTCCCTGTAGCACCCCCCCCCCCCCCCCCCTACCAGATCAAGCTGGATCCATCACTGGGTGCAAGAAAGCAGATTGAGGTGGTACGGTCATGTGAGAAGGTGTGAGGACAAAGAAATGATTAAGTGGGCAGCAGACAGAGGAGAAGAGGGGAAAAGGCCGCAAGGAAGACCGAGACAGAGATGGAAGGATTGCATCAAGGAAGATGGAAAGTCGATTGATTTGGAGATGTGCGGAGACAGAGCAAGATGGAAAGCGGTTACGAGACGTCCCTTGAGGGGAAAAACAGATTATGATGATGAAGAAGAAAGTTTCCACGTAAAATAACCACCACGACGACAAAAAGCAGAACGCAAGGCGACGAGTGCCAGAAGAAACTACAATAACAAAATCAACTCTGTTCTTTACCGGAGTTCTTAAACGCGAATATTTTTGAAATTACATGTGTGACAATCGCGTCGTTAACATATTTTCTACGCATCTTTCCTTATAATAAAACTTTCTGTTTGCTTTTCATAGATTTTCATCTTTCATCGCTTGTCCTTTTCTCTATATCCGTTAATCTGTTTCATAGCAGCGGTAGAAGCGTGTACGCATTGCGCGCCTATTTTTTAAATTTCAAACTACCAAACATTGGATTGCCGATAGTTTAGCTGACAGTATATAAGCCCTGTCTACTTTATTTCATCAGATTTTAGTGAGGTTATGCAATAACCAAGGTTAACCAGGTAACCAGGCCTGGCACTTGATTGGCACAAGCTCATTGGCTAGGGTCAACATTATCGCACTAGCTTCCGGGGCAGTTGCACGCTTCTTGGACCGTGGGAAATTACGTCCCACCCTTAACTCAAGCTATAAGTGGTAAGTAGGTTTCTCTCTTTTTTCCACCAATTTCTGTAATTGGTGTGATACGTGCAAATCACTCCATGGATCTTAACCTGAGTCCACTACTCACTCCAAGGCCCCTCGTCGGTAAACGGTTTGCACCTAACTTTCCACATGGGTAAGTATGGTGAACGAAGGTATTAACTCAGATCCGTGCTCAGATAAAGGGCTCCGCTTGAAACGTCAGTGACTTCGTTATTAAAGGGTATTGGCAATAAAAATTAAGTTTGTCTCATTTGAAAGAACTCGCCAAATGGTATAAGAAGACCTTTTGTAATTTTTATGTATCTTTCTTGTGTTTTGAAATATTTCGACCAAAGACAGCGTGCTGTCCGCCATCTTGTTGTAATATTGGGTCTAATTAACTAGGAAATTGGTGACGTCACAAGCAGGGTAAACCTGATGAAACTACTCCGTGGGTCCCCAAATTTCAACGGAAGGCTTTTTAAATGTTGTGGGTCAATTTAAAATGGAAATAGCGCAACAAAAAATCGAGTTTCTAGCTCATAACGTCATAAGGTTGGCAAGATAAAAATTTCACTTTACCCTGCTTATATCGTCACATGTATAATTTTGCATATCGAAAATAATTCCAAGATGGCGGACAGCACGCTGAGTTTGGTCGAAATATTTCCAAAACCAAAACAGATACGGAAAAATTGTAAAAGGTCTTCTTATACCATTTGACGAGTTCTTTCAAATGAGATAAACTTAATTTTTATTGCCAATACCCTTTAAAATTATCGCTTTGTTCTATCCAAAACATCGCCTACGCAGCACTCTAGATGTTTTAAGTTTCTTACCTAACCACAAACCACTTTCCAGGCGAACAAACCTTGACAATTCCTCACTGGTGACACTTTGAGAGAAGTCAACTGGCTCTTTCTGGCCCTGTTTGAACAACTTAAAAACAGGATAATCTTCTTTTTTTACCAGGAACTTTTCACGCAAGTCTTCATTTTCTTTTTCACCATATTCTAAACAAATAATCCCAAAGTCATTAATAATTCAGGAGCAAAACAAAAATAAATCCATAATGCAATGGTGGTTTATAAATATTAAGGCCTGGCCAAACGCTTTCAACATCGCATTCAACATTGTTGAACGATGTTGAATGATGTTGAAAGCACGAGTGGCCAAATTAATTCAACATCGTTCAACATTCATGAATGACAATTAATTGAACGCGGGCTACCACAAAAGCTGGAATCGACAATATCCGGCATGGCGCATGTCTCTCTTCAACAAAGCTGAATGAAATGTGGCCAAATGCGTTCAACACCTTTCAACATTTTGAGAACAATGTTGAACGTGTTGAACGAAAATTTGAACATGTTCAAATTTCGTTCAACATCATTCAACACCGTTCAACATCATTCAACAGGGGTGGCCAAACGCTTTCAACATGTTGAATTCAACAATGTTGAACGATGTTGAATGAAATGTTGAAAGCGTTTGGCCAGGCCTTTAGTGAGAGGGCCGGGGGGTAAATAATTACCACCAAAATCAGTAGATAATGTAGCTCGTCCCGCGGAAAATAACGACGCATCAATAACAAGCCTAAGGCAAAGGAATGCAGTCTTTGAGGGAAGTCTATTTCATATGGTTCCTTAGTTCTTTTTAATAAGTCACGCAAATCTTTGTGGATAATTTTTTGGGTGACGGAAAGTGCGGTTTTCTGGAGGTAAGGGCCCCCAGAAAAAGCTGGAGAAGCGAAAGTCAGAGTGAGAGTAAGGGCCCTCACTGTTATGGACCTTGCTCTCATGTCCCAGCCGGGCTTCCCCGTGGTGAAGTGACCGAGAGAAGCGAAGATCAGGGTGAAGGTAAGGGCCCTCACCGTTATGGACCTTGCTCTCCGTCGCTGGTGTGTGCTTCACACCGTGGGCGAAGTGTGGCCGAGGGGACACCACTTTCCGCCCCAATTTCTTTATTAATAGAATTTAAAAATTATATATATACAATTTTGGGTTTGTTCTTTACCTCGCTTTTCGTATTACACAAAAACTAAATGATATTTCAACCATAAACTATATTACAAATTGAAGTTCTTTAACAACAACTCTAAATGTTCTGTATTTATTCTCAAAGGGTGCGGTGGGTGGGGTAACTTCGACTAGATATTTTGAGGAAGGCGATCAAACCCAGAGTGAGCTATCTTGTTTTTTGACATGCTTTAGTGCTTATAAGCTTGGGATGTCCGGTTTGATTAAATCGTATTAGATAACTTGTGCATGCGCTTCTTTTTTAATACCTTGTTTTTGCCAAATTGCTAAGAGCAATAAAAGTGACATAACGCAGAAAATGTCATAACTGCGCTATTGCGTGAGAGTATTAAGATGTAGCTTCTCATTAATCCCAATTTATCTAGTTAATATAAATTGGCGCTTAATAAGTCACGCAAATCTTTGTGGATAATTTTTTGGGTGACGGAAAGTGCGGGTTTCTGGAGGTAAGGGCCCCCAGAAAAAGCTGGAGAAGCGAAAGTCAGAGTGAGAGTAAGGGCCCTCACTGTTATGGACCTTGCTCTCATGTCCCAGCCGGGCTTCCCCGTGGTGAAGTGACCGAGAGAAGCGAAGATCAGGGTGAAGGTAAGGGCCCTCACCGTTATGGACCTTGCTCTCCGTCGCCGGTGTGTGCTTCACCGTGGGCGAAGTGTGGCCGAGGGGACACCACTTTCCGCCACTGATCGAATCGAAGAGAAGATCCCCCACGTGAAGCTTAAATTATTCTAGGATATGTATAGGTATATTATTTACATGTAATGAATAAATAAATAAACGAGCTGTATTTCCGCAGTTGACGCTAGTTCGACCTACGAAGGAACTTACGAGGCTTTGGAAAAACATGGCGCTGTTAGGCAAATACCGACATTCGATGCTTACATGCTGGAATGTCAGGGAGGCCAGAAAAAACCTGACGCTGGTAAAAACCCTGTGGGAAAAAGCCAATGACAGGAAAAAGTTGGGTGGAGCCAAGACGAAACCAGCAGCTTCTCCACAAAGCAGTTATGTTACAAATTTTGAGCCGAGTGTCGATATCTTGCGAAACAACGCCAGCCTATATATATATATATATATATATATATATATATATATATATATATATATATATATATATATATATATATATATATATATAGTATGTATCTGGCATCGGGGGGAATTTTTATTCGAGTGTTGGACTGATTACTGGACTTTTAATTTGTACATAATTGGAGTTTGAGTACTGCCTGGAGCTGGCAATTGAGGTCGGAAGGGAATCGACGATGTTAGGAGAAAAATAAAATACGCTATTGCGAGACTGAAAAAAACGCCGTGTGTTTTGCGTCAATTGCGGTTATGAACTAATTTAACGGAAGGTATCCAACTGACATACAGGAAGTTGGATAATTGTACCGATCTGAGTGTTGACCAATGAGGGGTCGTTCGCCATGCTTTCCGTCTAGGCTTTCATTGGTTTTGGTTCTGTGGTTTACCAACACTTTCATCTAATATTGGTATAGAAACAAAAAGAACAAGCAAAGCAGAGCAAAACAAAACAAAAACACGCAAGGAAACAGTAGAAGGGTTTTGCTATCACAGATCATAAGAACTGTAGAACAGAAAGAAACTAATAGGCTTGGACTACTGCAATGACTATAGGCTAAAATATTTGGAAGATATACAGGTTTTTATGACAGGCCATGGTCATACCAGCGCTAGAACCGTGTCTGTTTGGACTATGTCTGTTAACCTCAAGCGGTATAAAGACACAAAGTACATGTTGGGACGGGAAAGCAAGGAACATACTTACAAATAGCTTTCCGTGATGGGCCTTGTGGTTTCATCCCAGAGCCTTTGTTCCTAGTCCTAGAGCCTTTTAGTCGAAGGATGATGGTTGTGGCATTCAGTAAACACTAAACATGGACTACGCAGAGATTGACGATTTGTACGAGGCAGTCTTTGAATGGGACGTTGTTGTACAGAGGGTAACTTCGACTAGATGTTTTGAGGAAGGCGATCAAACCCAGAGTGAGCTATCTTGTTTTTTGACATGCTTTAGTGCTTATAAGCTTGGGATGTCCGGTTTGATTAAATCGTATTAGATGACTTGTGCATGCGCTTCTTTTTTAATACCTTGTTTTTGCCAAATTGTTAAGAGCAATAAAAGTGACATAACGCAGAAAATGTCATAACTGCGCTATTGCCTGAGAGTATTAAGATGTAGCTTCTCATTAATCCCAATTTATCTAGTTAATATAAATTGGCGCATTATGGCAGCGTTCGACGTTAGATCTAAAGGACGCAAACACTACCGTGGGACCGGATTTAGGACAGGGCGGAATGGGCGGTCGCCCGGCCCCCCCCCCAAAAATAATGTTTAAGGGGGCCAGGGCCCCCCCCCAAAAATAATGTTTAAGGGGGGGCCTCCACAAAAATGTCTTGAAAGTTGAAAAAATAGGTGTTGAAATGAAAAAAATCTTGAGAGCCCAAAATAAATAGCCCAAAATAGGGTCACTTCTAAAAGTGTATACTATGAGGATTATGACAGATTGATGGATAGAGTTGACAAGCTGTTATTGTAAACCTGATTCAGTGTGGGAATTGTATTAGTTCGTAAAGCAAAATTATCTCGTGTCTTTACCGACGAAAACGTAATTCGGGGAAAAATATACTGATAGGTCTGTTAGCATACATTCAGAAATAGAATTGATATATTGTGCTGGTCAGTGACCGCCCAGGGTCCTCCACATTCCTAAATCCGGCGCTGCATCGTGTACCTATACGGCGTTGACTTGCGAGATCTTTTCAACGATCGAAACGTCTTTGTTTACCTCACTCAGGTGATTACATTCCTTTGCCTATATGCTTGTTATGGAGGCGTCGTTATTTTGCACTGGAGGAGCACTCTACTGATTTTGGTAGTAACCCATTGATGCCTAGGATGTCTGAGGGCTCTCCCTTTAAAAAGTTAAATCATCTGGCGTTAGACAGAGTAAAATCATCCGTCCACATTAGCCGCAATTAAAAAAAGAGCTGTTTTCAGCAGGCAAGAATGACCAATGGGTCTAACGCCTGTACAGTATTCTAAAAGCTCACTCACTCACACTCAATGAGTGGCCCCCTCACACTCAATGAGTGCAACTCAACACCCAATGGGTCTCCTCACTGAGTATGAGACTACACTCACTCTCTAACCATTCAATTAGTGTAGTCTTATACTCAGTGAGCGTGAGTGGAGACTCATCGAGTGTTGAGTTGCACTTATTGAGTGTGAGGGGCCTGCACTCATTGAGTGTGAGTGAGCTTTTAGAATACAGGCATAACACCCAGTAGTTTTACTCATCAAGTAAGAAGCTCTAATAGTCAAAGTTGAATTAAGGAAGAGATTATTTCTAGGGATCTTCTTGTAAGAACTTGGGTTACATGGTGGGGTCTGGAGGCATGCAGGCTACATGTTATTTGACCATGCTTATTAATACTTTATTAGAAGAGTTACTGGTGGTTATGAAATGTTCAGTGGTTGCACCAGTTGTACAGGTTCCACCACACCTGTATAATTTCTAAATAGTTGTGCTGCTGTTGCATTTTATTATGCAAAATGAGGTTAACTTTGACAGAGTTTCACCCACCCACCCCCAAAGATAACTGTCTCATGCAATCTCGTTCCCAGAGCCCACGTTCCCCACCCAGGAAACGAGAGACACTGGGATAATCCGTTTCAAATCGTTATGTTATTGGCTGAATAGTGAGCATGTGTTGGTCTGAGGTGATCGGAAGTAGAATTAATAAAACCAAAATAACAAAGATGTCAGACGACAAGACTCCAGTGAAGACGACAGACATTGCTGCAATCGATATCTTCGCCGTATGTGTGTAGATGCTGTAATTCAAGCTTCACCAGCAACCCCATTGACTTGTTTGGGGAAAAGTCAAACAAGGAATACTATCCAGATTCCACTCAGATATTTAAGCTGCGTACCTCAACAGGAATAACAAGAATCCTGTTATTTGATTATCCCAGAGTCTCTCGTTTCCCAGATGGGGAACGTGGGCTCTGGGAATGAGATTGAGTCTCATGTAAACAGGTTCTAGGTCCCAGTCCTCTAATATCACAGATACCTGATATTCCAACTTCAGCTACCAATAAATCTTTCTGTGTTGCTGCTTGTTCTGCAAACTTCTTAAACTCATCTTCCTTTTCTCCATACGCATATTGTTTGTCAAATTTAACTAACACAATCTTGTGTTTCTCTACCACCTGAAAAAACCCCCAAACTTTTGTTTTATAAAAGCAGTAGCATTGAGATAAGCGGGGTAATTACCCTGGGGGCCTGGGCAAATAAGGGCCTGTAACATTTAATTTAGTTTAATAAATGTATTATTGCAGAATATAAATATTACTACTAATTTTCAAATGTTATTTTATTTCTGATGCAAAGATTGGTGTTTAGAATACTTGATAATAGCCTGCGTAGCAGGTGTCCTGTTTGAGAGGGGCAGGGATTAAGGGAGGCAGGCTGAGAGTGGCTAGCGCCCTGCTCTCAACCCTCTTCCCCAGAACAGAACACCTGCCGAACACCAAGGCTAACTTGATAATGATGATATTAAAACATTGATTTCAGGGGGGAGGGGGGAGGGCAGCTCCAACATTTGACCCAGGCAGGGCCCATGCCAGCTCTCAACGGCCCTGTACAAGATTTAAGAACTTCATGAGTTGTACTCCTGTATGGAATAAAAAAGCTGCACACCAGACATCCATTTTTTCAGTGCACAGAATTTATAGATTTCAAATGGGGTTGTATCAAAAGCACAATCATGTGTTCTGAAGACTTCAAGTTATTATATTCAGAACATATTGTCAGAGTTCCTGACAGAAATCAGATATGTGGACTAGTGATCGACCAATAATCAATTCGATAATTGGAGTCCAGCTGATTATTACATTAACTGTAGACAATCAGAATCGGTAGAATTATACAGTAGATCTGTATTTTCCAATTATGAAAAACCGATTGTTAAGTGACTTTTTAATTGGCAAGTTTTGACAGTTTTACCTCACTGTAGCCAAAAACTTCAATCACACAAATCCAAATCAGCAATAAATTATTAGATAGAAACAGATCTTTTTGTGTGAATGGTATCACGTTGCATTCTTGATGTGACAGTAATTTAATTTAAAACTAATTTAATCTAAAAATAATTTAATTTGGAATTAATTAAATTAAATTAAATTAGATTAATTTTAAATTAAAGGTGACATACAGTCCGTTCTGCGCATGACCGCAATGTGGTCCCCAAAACATGACATTCGTAGATAATTACATGAAGTACTCAGCAAAATGTAAACCATCAGGAACAACATGGCAGAAAACCAAGCAATTCGGTGAGGATATCTCCTCGGATTTCATCTATTTCTCCTGAAAATGTTTTGCTTTGGGTAAAGGTAATGAATGGGAACCAAGAAAAGCTTACAATCTTGAATAAGGTATTAGTATTATTTTTGTAAATAAAGATGTAAACATTTCGTACATGCGCAGAACGGACTGGACATCACCTTTAAATATTTAAAATTAAATTAATTTTCCCCTAATAAATAGTACCTTAGGGCCCATAGGACCATTTACTATGTTTGCTATTTGGTACAGCTTGGTTAAATTGGTATTACGTATTACCTAACCCATACTAATTTTGAACCTTGTAAATAGGCAAGTCTGAGCATGGGTAAAATTGGTATGCATACCATTTTTATTCGAGCTGTTCCAAAGATTTAATGAGGGTCATGTGCAAAAAGTGATTGACCCCACCATGCTTGAGGTGGGGGGTGTTGGCAGGGTTCCAAATGAGCTCAGTTGTGCCTGGGAACCCCAAGTACAAGATTTCTCAAAATTAGGCAAAAAAATTAAAAACTAGGCAAGCAGAAAGTATAAATTAGGTTGTCTAGTTTTAAAGCAATACAGTGTAAAACATATCAAATATAAATTATAATGTCCATAGTTAGCAGATTTTAATAGCTTTTTGTTCTATAATATCCTGCTGTTTGTTTAATTTATTAATCCCAACACCATGCAACCCAACACCTTGACTCATCTTTATATGTCAACACATCCGCGTTAAAGACGTCATTGCCTTTCGGCTGCTAAGCTTGGAGTCTGGGGACGTCCTAGTTTTGGGTGCAGAAGACTGGAAACGTCCTAGTTTTTGTCAATTCTAGGACGTTCTCAGGCTCTACACCAACAAAACTAGGACGTTCTCAGACTCCCTACTCCTTCTCCGCCTAGAAAACTAGGCCGTTCTCAAGCCTTTATGTCTCGCTCTGACTCTCCGCGTATTGCATTGAATAAATATCATTGTTTACCCATCCTTGGTCCGCAGATGTAAGATGTTCTTTATTTTGAGGTTATTGAATAAGGAATGGATTTACATGTTTATATTGAGTAAACTGCGAAATATTATTATACTTTGGTGCATTTCAGATGCAGTAGACAAGTATTTGCATGGATGAAGTACATCTTAATTCATCTCTTGTCTTAAATGACTCAGTAGTCACTAGTCAGCTCTACCGTCTACAACCGATGTCATTTAGTAATTACGTAAATACAGTATAAATGCAATGAAGCATGTTACTAAAATTATATACTCTAGAAACTATATACTGCTGTTTTCAGGTGACCGCGCCGCGCGCAGAATTTTGATCGTTGTTTGCATTGTCTCAACTCCTACTGTACTTGACACGGCCCAAAGTACGAGTTCACACGGGGTCAAGTACAAGTTCAGTTTAGTCAAGGTTATTTAAAATGCTTGTCGACAATAGCTCTTTTACTGTAAAATCAATGGACAAAGCTTTTTCACTAGTAATATCTCCTTCTGCGTTTGCTAAGTTTCATAATTATTATCTCAGAACTTGCATGCTGTCTGGGATCAGGCGTTAAATGTTATTAGTGTTCAATTTCAGTTCGTTGGGATAAGTGAAATGTGATTGGTTGATACAAAAATAAACATTAATTTACAACTGTCAAAAACTTGATTCGAGCACTAAAAATAACCTTGACTAAACTGAACTTGTACTTGACCCTGTGTGAACTCATACTTTGGGCCGTGTCAAGTAGGAGTTGAGATGATGCAAACAACGATCAAAATTCGCAATTATTCTGTAAAATCTTCCCCCAAAATGCAGAAAATGCCATTTCAGAGACCCTAGATTTCAAAATTTTCTGGGGGGACATGCCCCTGGACCCCCCTAGAGGTTTCTCGCACCTTCGGCACTCGAAGTTCAGTCCCCCTACCAAACTTATCTTCCACCGCCTATCTTTGTAGGGTACTCCCACAGGTGAATTTGGGAGAGCCAATTTACCTGTGGGGGGTGAGCAGTGGCTGCACACAGCCACAGGCTATTGGGCTATTCCAATTTTTATCTGCACCCCCCTGTTGAGGAACCTTGGAAATTCCAAAGGGGAGGGGTGTTTTTGAGGAATCCAGTTGGAATTTCCAGGGGAGGGGGTTGAATCTACTTGGAATTTCCAGGGAAGGGGGGTTATGTCTACTTGGAATTTCCAAGGGAGGGGGTTGAGTCTACTTAGAATTTCCAGGGGGAGGGGTAAATTTATATCAGAAAATAGCGGAAATTCCTAAGGGGATGGTAAAAAAAAAGAGGTTCCTCAACAGGGGGGTGCAGGTAAAAATTGGAATAGCCCATTTGTAGGAGGTTATTGACCTAGACAAGATAATTAGAACAGAAAAAGTTTAAGAACTCTTTAGACTACATTAATGTTATTTATAAATAAATAACTAAGTATATTTTATTTCCAAATAAAGGAATCTATTTACAAAAGTATACAGACACTTCAAAAGTTCATATTTTCAAACCCACTTATACCGACTTTGGGGCTTACCTTGTCAAATGTTAGATAGTCCAAAGATACAACACCTTTAGCTCCTATCACCACAGAAGGTAAAATTGACAGTAGAATTGAAAAATAAGCTAAAAAACCATTCATTTCGGTATCCTGTGAACTTCAGCACCTGCGAGCACGCGACTGATCTTCTGGTGTTGTCACTAAACGACATACTCCTAAAGTAGCGGTCGGATGATTCCGATAGGTTACGACACTGACCGACAACAAAGTATTAACTATCTGCCCGCAGGCTACATTGGTAAAATCATTAAAGTTTGTCTAATTTGAAAGAACTCGTGGGATTGTAATAAAGACCTTTTACAACTTTTCTGTATCATTCTTCGTTTTTGAGATATTTCAGTTTGTTTGATATATAAATATATATGACGTCGTGAGCAGATCATTATTTATGGGGCGGGGGGGAGTAAAAAATTTACTTGAAAGAAAAAATAACCTTTGACATCCCCTTTAAGGCCTACGAATTTCACATGACCCCCGGTCCAAGGTTCAACGGGGGGGGGGTTGCGGTTAGGTTTAGGTTCCCAGGGGGTTGTGGTTAGGTTTAGGGTCAAGGTTTAGAGGTGGGGGTCGGGGTGGGTGTTTGGAATTCTTTTTTAAAAATGATGATTATTGTTAATTCTAAGGACATTTCACAATTATCGAGATGAGAGAAAATATGCTGTGTGTACAGGCCGAAAAACAATGGTACGGAGCACTTCTGTGGTACGGAGTATCATCCTGGTGGATGGTATATAGAGGTCCAGACTAATGCCCAAGCTTTCTTCTCCGCTTCTTTGCAGTGTATTTTCCAAGATGGCGTCTGTTTCACGGTTATTTACTCGCATGTTCCAAAGGCGAACTTTCGCCACAGCATCTTCTCCAGGACTCGCCGAAGAAATGCTAGCTGAACAAGTACACGCAGAAGGTAAGGGGAGTTATTTGACCGTTAAAAATGGTTGTAATTTTATTGATTTTGTGATGTTTTAATTGTTTTGCGTGAATAGGGACAAGGAAAACTTGGAAATTGGTTTCTATTTTCGTGGCCGCGCCTGCTATTATGTTTTGTATCTATAACTCGGTTAAGAAGGAGATGGCACACCATGAACATGAGAGAGGAGAATTTCTAACATTTTCCCACCTCAGAATTAGAACCAAGGTGAAAATATCATTTTTCAATATCATTGAACCTTTCATATTAACTTTTCTTTGTATGAGTACTTGAGTATTCTTCATCTGGACGACTTCTGGAAGAACAAAACTCAATGTAACTTTTATACTATTATAAAATAAGACAGGTTGTGGGAAAATATAGTGCTGTGTAGGCAGTGTTTTAGATGGAGCTATTAAAAAGTAAAAAGGTGGTAAACTGCTGAGAATAGTTTTGGTAATGAAGTACAGTGTACTGACACTTGAAAAGTCAGTTACATGTTACTGTGTATTGTGATGTGTGGCAATTTTCTTTTTCTTATTTTATTAAAGAAATAGAAAATTATGCCATGCACTTATATAAGCTGATGCAAATACTTAGTGAGCAACTGAAATCTATTCATAAATCTTAATTATGTATTAAATAATTAACAGGTTCTGCCACCATGCTTGCCATCCAAATGTGCTCAAAGTTAGCTTTAATAGATGTGCTACCATTATAGTCCGTTTCAGCTTGCTTTTGAAATCCGATATGTATAATTGAAATGAACATTCCAAACTTACCTTGCAATGTTCCAAACTACGTTGCGAGGTAGATACAAATTTAAGTCAGCAATTTGTTTCTGCTTAACCAAGTATCTATTATTATATTCTATACAACAAATAATCTTCTTCTCCGTAATTTTACCAAAGGAATTCAATTCAAAGCTTATTAAATTCGAACTTCACAACGAACTTCCAGTCCTTCAGATTTAGGCCGGTGTATATTTCGCTGTCTCTGGATAAATAAATAATCCATGAATGATTTTAAATTCCCCAACGCGTGTTTTGAAACCCATTTTGTGTGAAAATGTTCAAAGTAAACTTGCTCTTCCCACCGTATTGAATTCTACCAAATTGTCTGGAGTCTACCATTATTTTACCTATATTATATCATGACATATCCGACGGCGACTCAGTTGTATGGTATTTTTTACCTCTGAAATGGCTGGAAATGGCATTTGAGAGCTTCAAAATGTCCCGGGGGGGCATGCCTGAGGAAACCCTAGCAAGATGGTCCTGCAGGGCCTTCGGCCCTGATTATCCGGGTCATCTATTTCATTCTCCAGACCCTTTCACAAAAACTGAAAAACTTTTCCATACCAAGTTCCCAACCTTCCAACAAATGTTGACAAACAAATTTCAAAAGCAAGCTGAAACTGACTATAATTGACATTTGGTTTTGGAAGGAATATAAGCTAGCTAAAAGCAGTCCCTTCGATATTTTACTTGTCCAAGGGAGAACCCTCAAACAGCCTAGGCAGCAATGGGTTTAAAATGTGAGATCAAAACCAAAATGCTCACCAAGTAAATTTTGTTTAGCATTTACCAAACCTAAATGTGTATATTTCTTTTCTTTTTAGCCTTTTCCATGGGGTGATGGCAACCATTCTCTGTTTCATAATAGCCATGCCAATGCCTTACCTGAGGGTTATGAAGATGAACATTAATTATTTCTGTCAATTATTATAGTTTATCCCCAAAACACTTTTTAAATCCTGCTTTGTTACAAAATGAATTATCAGGCATTACTTATGTTTATGGAACTTGAAAATAAATTTCTGTTGTATTAAAAGTAGTGACAGTGTATTGTTTTATTCAGGCATTCACTCAACCATTAAATTTATATTAATTAACCAGTACAACCAATTATTTTGAATTGCCAACTGGTGTACACAAACTCAAAAAAGAATAAATTTCGATTACTGTAGTAATACCCACTATAACAATTACATACATTTATGCTTTTTGGAAACTAGAATTTTAGGAAGCATATTAAATATTCAAAAAATATTTGTCTTTGAAAACTGTCGAAGTGAGCTATTAATAAATGTTTGTTATTGTATTCTTGCTCTGACAGCGACCATTCAAGGGCAAGCTAGCTATATTACAGTCAAACCGGGCGTTCTCTTGCTAGCTACAAATGATTATTGCAATATTCCTACGCAACATTGCAATGTTGATTGACAAGTTGCTTGAGCGATTTGCAAATGTTTCGGGAATATTCATTTCCGAAATTCAACATTTCTTTACTTAAACACCATTTGCATATTTGCTGAAAATACTATCTACCCAGAGAACATCCGGTTTGACTGCAATAAAAGGGTGTGTTTTGTTGCAAGCGTTTCTTGCTGGTAAACACAAGTTGAAATTTAACTAGAAAACGTGAACGCCGCTACGAGTTGCCCAGGTTTTGAGATAAGCTGGTGTTTTAATAAAAGATATTGACAACTTAATTAAAGCTTGTCAATACAGATGCTATTATTGAGGTCAAGTAGCAAGCATTGTAAATATTATACTTCGAAAGCAGCAATTGGTTTATCGATACGCTCTTGGTCAAGTCAACAACGCGAACTTGCAAAGTTTCGAATCGCAAATTGGTCTGTAGTTGGGTACGCTACAATTAATCCCAAGAAGAGTGGTTTAGTTAATACATTCATAGGCAGATCAAGAAGGCAGCGGAGTTCATCTGTTAACGGTTAGTGAAGATATTGCAGGTTTTCTGTTATGAATATTTGAAAGAGATATTTATATACTGTTGGGCTGTCTTCGGGTGCAGTTCGTACAAATGTCGTTTACTCGTTTCTGTCTGTTCTTGTGTTCTTCCGGCTTATTAAACCGCAGTTTTATTTTACTATCTTTGCATTGATGCTATAAAGGACCTACATAAGCTTAAGTATAGTTGCAACATATATTTGCTTTCAGAATACTCAAGTACGTATCCTAGGATCCGCTACGTACAGAAAACTGAATAACTATATTTTCAAGATTTAATACTAATATAAAGTGTATCGGTTTGTCATTATTCTCAACTGTTTTGGCACATAAGCCACTGTTTTGGGTCAAGTGTCAGCCTCAAAAGTTAATATCAATTCATATTAACAATCATATATGCATGCTTTACCGTTTTCTTAATAGAAGCAAATATCCGATTATGTAATATTGTACAGGTTAATAGGTTATATCCTTAACTTCCCATATTAGGCTGTTCATGGGGCATTCAATTGCCTGATGGGGCATTCAATTGCCCTATACTATACAATGTAATGGGGCATTCAATTGCCCTATGCATGGGGCATTCAATTGCCCTATACTATACAATGTAAAAATCTTACAGCTTGTTTGCAACAGATTTGTATTAAATAAGCCTGAACAAGTTACAACAAATGTGTTATTTCACAAAGCTTTGCTACAAGCAGCAACCTTAATTGTAGCAACTTGTTAAAACAGTGCTGCAGTAAGTTGTTGGAACAATTACTGGAAACAGGCTTGTTAATCAGAGCAACAGCTTGTTCAGATTATAAAGAAAGCAGCCTAAACTCCCCATATTAGGCTGTTACCTTAGTTGCATAAGGCAGGGTCTTGGGTTCGTGTGTGTGTGTGTGTGTGTGGTGGTGGGGGGGGGGGGGGGATGAAGAACCTCGATCTCCTAAGGGGTCCAATTTCTAGGATTTTTAAGGGTACATTTGGATTTCTAGGGTCTATGAAACACTATTTCGCAAATATTTAAGAGTAATCTGAAAACATGCAATGATATACATCAGAATATCTTTAGATTTATTTGTAAAGAAGTTGTAAATGTAAAACATGTACATATAAATGTAAAAACAAGTTGGAGGCATTTCAGGATTACCTATGGGGCAAAGGGGGTATTTGCCCCTGGCCCCAGATTCTAACTGGCCCAAAAAAAAGAGTGAATAAAAAATTATGCAGTTTTTCTTTGAAAGTCTGAACTAGCCTGAGGAAATCACATGCTAGCTATCTCAGCCACGAGCCTCCATCTGTTTGAAAGCGGGACCCCCTGGCTACACTACTTGTTACCTTAAATTGTGTGAATGCCTAAATGTACATATTATACTACAATTGTAAAAATCTCACAGCTTGTCAAGATGTGTTTGCAACAGGCTTGTAATCAGCCTGAACAAGTTATAATTAAGAATGGTGTTGTTTCATAAAGCTGCTACAAGCTTGTTGTCAACCTTGTTACAAACAATGCTGCAGTTGTTGGAACAACCTGCAACAGGTTTTACAACAACTTGTTATAAACTTGCAAACTTATTGCAGGGTTGTCTCAAACTGGAGTAAGCGGTTCAAATACATTCTGATGTCAGCGCTGCTTGACAAATGTTTGTAGAGGTTTGACATCAGTTTTATTTGAATCAGTAGAAGATGGCTAAATGATTCCTAAATGGTGGTGCGCAAGGTATTGGATGAGTAAAAGCAGAGTGCTGCATAGGCAGGGTTTTGAATAATTTTGGTAATTACTGTACATATATATGTAATATTTATAAACCACGCAGGAGAGCTTTATCGGATATAAAACACGAGGTGATAGCCGAGTGTTTTAGAGCTGATAAAGCCCGTACTGCAAGGTTTTTAAATGGCTTCTAAAAAGAATCACTTCATACGTTCATTGGCGTAGTAATTTTGAAAATTAAGCTTATCTCAGCCGTTAAAAACCAGCGAGAAACTTAGAGCGAGTCTATATCACATATACAGATCCGATACGCTCATGATTTTTCTTTGTGTTTTCCTCATGAATTATTAATGAATTTTAGAAATATATATAATTACATGTATTAGAATAAGTAGTTTGAGGTAATTGATATGGCTTGAAGCACAAATTGGTAACTGCTTAATTTCTGCCAGATCATCAACTTTTCTAATGTTTAACACCATTTGGAAAGTTATTTTCTGTTAAATTTATTCAGGTACTAATTCAGATTCACACATGGCTGGCTCAATGGTTGAAACAATTGCATGTAAAGTGGATGATATGAAGGATGGAGAGTAAGTATGTGGTATATTATATAATTTGTAAAAACAAGTTGCATCTTCCCGTAATGGAAAAATTCAATAGGAATTCCTGAACGGCTTCAAAAACGAACCACTTGGTAAGTTCATTGGTGTAGTAAGTTTGAAAAATAACCTTGTCTAAGCCGAGAAAATCAAATCTAAAGTTTATGTAAATCAGGAGGTATCTTTATCACATATAAAGACACTGATTAAACTTTAATTTCTTTTGAATTTTCCTCATGAATTATTAATGAGTTTTTGAAGTAGTTATAATGCATCAAGGAGGTGCTGCAAAGCGTTACAATTAGTTTTAATTTAGATCAACTTTAATGTGTCAACTATATTTGTTAAATAAACTTCATATGGTAAAGTGTTTCTTGACATATTGACAGAATGAAACAAATTGATATTGGGAAAGGCCATGCACTGTTAGTTCGTGAGAACGGTGCGTACACAGCTGTTGGTCATAAATGCACCCACTATGGAGCACCTTTGATAAAAGGAAGTTTGATGAATGGGATAGTACGATGTCCATGGCATGGGGCATGTTTTAACATCAAGACAGGTGACATAGAGGATTTTCCAGGACTTGACTCTATTCCTAAATTTGAGGTTTGTGTGGTGTTTGGCTAAGTTATTAACCCTTTCATTCGACCCATCAATGGCACTTTTTTATTTTTTACTCTGTCTAACACCAGACGATTTTCAGGGAGGCTGGCCTCCTGACATGCATGGTGGGAGTTAAAGGGTTAATTATTTGCCTCCTGACTGGGAATTGTACAAAATTTCAAGATTTTTTGTACGATTGCCTCCTGACTGGGAATTGTACAAAATTTCAAGATTTTTTGTACGATTGCCTCCTGACCAGGGAATCGTACAAAATTTCAAGATTTTTTGTACGATTGCCTCGGCTGACTGGGAATCGTACAAAATTTCAAGATTTTTTGTATGATTGCCTCCTGACCAGGGAATCATACAAAATTTCAAGATTTTTTGTACGATTGCCTCATCAGACTGGGAATTGTACAAAATTTCAAGATTTTTTGTACGATTGCCTCCTCAGTCATTACAACTTGTACAGATGTACCTTAAATGATTGTTCATTTGATTGTTTTGTAGACCAGTATTGTTGATGGCAATGTTGTGGTCCGTGCAAATACAGAAGTAAGTTCACCCAAATCTAACACTGTCACATAAAGTAATATAATTTAAAATACAGTAATATAATTAATGAAAATTGATTTTTTGTTCGACCAATTCTAGGATTTGAAATCACACAAAAAAGTCGCCAACATGTGTCAAGCTTCCCCAAGTGAAGACCCAAGGACCTTTGTGTTGCTTGGTGGAGGTGTGGCTATGTTTTCATTGTTTTAATTTTATTTCGAAATCTGTTGGGGGAAAATTTTCAAATTAAATACATTTTTGTGAAATAACATTTTGAAAACACATGTACAGTGATTGGTTGAATGCAACTAAGCCTTTTGAAGTTATATTTTCTTCTGAAAGGGTTATCATCTAACTTAGCAAAAGTAAAGAAAAAATATGAAATTTGAGGTAAAGCAAAAAATTTGTCAGCGAAGCCTTCTTTATGGGTCTCCTTGAAGTATGACCGCGTTTCTAGGAGAATGGGTACTCCATTGTCTTTGATGTCACACCGGTAAAACCCTATCCCCTGCTAACCCCCATGTGAGCGTGGAAGAACCTCTGGCACCCCAACATGTCCTCCTAACCTAGAATTACCAATAATTGGTAATTGTAAGTAATTCTCTGTCCCACATGCGTTAAACTAAATTGCATATACCTAAAAAGCCAGTAGGGGTGTTGTGGTCAGGGTTTGAGAGGTAGGACTTTTTCCCCCGGAGGGTTGTGGTTAGGTTTAGGTCCAATGGGGGGTTGTGGTTAGGGTTAGGATTTCCAGGGGGGTTGTGGTCAGGGTTAGGGTAAGGTTTAGAGGTTGGGGGTTGAGAATTAGTTCTTTAAAATTAACAATTATTGTTAATTGTAGGCCAATATTGCACACTTACTGATTATTGGTAATTCTAGATGAGAGGATATGCTGGGCACCCAGGGTAGTAAAACCCATATCAATCTACTAGTACCAGTCTTTATTTCAACATGGTCGTCGTTCACACGAGTTCAGCAAAAGGAGCAAAAACTCAAACTTAGACAGTTCATAAAAGTGGAACCGAGTGACTGGTTTCAATTATTTCTTAGGTTTTAGATTGAACTTTTCCGACTTCAATGGAAAATAGAATAACCTGGGAACGTATATAGTTGCTCTTTAAAATTAAAGGTGACGTACAATCCGTTCTGCACATGACCGCAATGTGGTCATGACATTCGTAGATAATTACATGAAGTACTCAGCTCAATGTAAAACCGTTAGGAACAAAAGCGATTCGGCGAGGATATCTCCTAGGATTTCTTCTATTTCTCCTGAAAATGTTTTGTTTTGGGTAATGAATGGGAACCAAGAAAAGCTTACAATCTTGAATAATTAGGTATTAGTATTTTTTTTGTAAATTTAGATGTAAACATTAGTTTCGTACATGCACAGAACGGACTGTACATCACCTTTAAGCAGTATTAAAGTTATATATTTTTGTCTTATTTTAAAAAATAAGCTAATCCATCATTGAGCCACAAAAAACGGTTCCTCTATTATATTTTATTCAATGCCAGACTATTTTAACTCTGTCTAACACCAGGTGATTTTGTTCCTCAAAAGAGGAACCCTCACTCATCCTACGCAGCAATAAGTTAATATTAAAATTACTGTCGGACATCGGACAATGGCCGACCAAATTTGGCAAATGTCAGAACAAAACCAAATTGTATCAGACATAGTGTCCGTGCAAATAAAATATATTGTCTGATAAAGAAATTCGGCTTTATGCTGTTGAAAGAGAAACTTCTCTTTTTGAGAGAAAAATTCCGATTTCCTTTCGTAATTCTATCGACTAGATTGAGCATGTTTGAATTTTAAATCTTCCGTAACTGAATCGGTCTTCTGAGAGAAACTGATAGTATTTAATTACTCTGGTACCAAGGAATTAATTATAACAGTTAATTATAACACACGCGCGCGACGCTAAACAGACGAGTCAGATGACCGCCACGGAAACCGGCTTTATATCATGAACTCAGAACTGTATTCTGAAGAATTATATGACTGACAAAATGTAGTGATAATGGTTTTATGTCCGAACAAATTTTAGTAATGTCTGACCAAAATTGGAAATGGATGAGACACATGTCATGTCAAGAAAAGATATTTATTTGCAGCCCTGTATGCGTTTTGAAAGTTCTCATCAATTGTTGTGGAATTAATGGCAAAATTATATGATTTCATAAAGGTGTTTCCTCGCTAGAATGTGCAGAGACGTTGAGAAAGAAAGGCTTTAAAGGTGAGCTACAGTGGTACATCCTTATATAACTTAACATTTGTTGTACAATTGTTACCCTGTGAATGGTATAGACTAGGCTAGTCAACATTTTTATTTTGTTAAAATAATTCTGATATTAGGCAAAATTGTTATTGCGACAAAAGAAAATGTACCACCATATGACCGTGTGCTGCTAAGCAAAGTGAGTAACAGAATATTAAAATTACTATTAATATGTACAATACAATGCAATGCAATGCGGGTACTTGTGTTGTAGACATACAGTACAAACTGGAGTCAATAGAGCATAGTCAATCGAGATATGGTCTGGAAACTCGGCAAACTTCAAAGCGCCTATAATGAGCTGTGATTTTATGTTGAACCGTACCTTACACCGTGCACATCCTTTGTTTTAGGTTTATTAATATTTAAATAACACGGTTGAGTGATTGAACTGAAACGTTGCTATTGGACAATTCGTTCATTATACTAAAATACAATGTGTTCAGTGACCGTGCACCGTGCACAAAAATGCATAAAGGCGAACAAAAAGATAGACCAAAGACTTTAGCTGAGTTTCCAGACCATATCTCGATTGACTATGAATAGAGGGATTATAAGTCTAATACAACATGGACACAAATATGCAATGTAAAATATGTAACTGATGCACGTAAACGTGTATATGCCATTAGGAGTTGTTTTAGCTGAGAAAACTGAATGTAATTGTAAATTGTATCATAATTTTTATTTGCAACACCAAATTAAACATTCATTTATTTAGAGTTTTCAATACTAGTAATATTAAGTACGTTTGTGTGAAAATATGTGCCATAAAAAGGCAAAGTTGCTCCGCCCTAAGTTGCTTTTTGATTTAGATGTTGAAGAAGAAAGGAGAAGAAATAGTTCTCAGGCCTCAGGCATTCTATGACAAGTATGACATTGAAGTGGTGTTGAATAAAGAGGTACTTTTGAATAAATAACCGACATTTCAAGAACTACAATTATAGTTTACATCTACAAAGATAGTGGTCCGTTTCTTTTCACAGCTGCAAATACTTGTTGGGAAAGTACCTAGTCCCCAAGCGGGGGTTGAATTCATAACCTTGTGAGAATTTAGTCACGTTCTAAAGGTGCTGTTACACGATGCGATTTTTCTTGCAAGTTGCAGGAAGGGTGTTACACGTTCAGCAACTTGCGATTGTTGTTGCAAGTTGCAGCAAAAAGTAGAATCCATCCAAAAAGTAGTAACTTACAAATAGCTGTTCCTATAGTTTCCATCCATTGCAAAAAGTAGAACTGCAAGTTGCAGCAAAAAGTAGAACCCATGGGTGACCGTTTGGGAATGACCCCGTTCTTGAACTTCATGCGAGTTTCGTTTAGTTGGTCTCTCCTGTGCTTCGAGGGTTTTTCGCAGGGTTCTGCGGCTTTCCTCCCTCAGTAAAATCAACACTAATTAGGTCTTAGCTTATGTCGTGCAGTTTTAACATGAGCCCCTGGCTCGGATGATTGGGCGACCACATCCTGTGCTTACGACGTTAAACAAATCATTACTCAAAATCATTACCCATCCAACTTTTCTTGCAACACGGCAAAAGTAACAAAATCGCAAGTTGCTACGATTTTTATGCAACTTGCAACATTCAGTGATTTGTTGCAAGTTGCAAGAAAAATCGCATCGTGTAACAGCACCTTAACCATTGAATTACTAGGAGTCTCAGGTTTTACATCTGTATGAACATTTGGGATATTTTTAGTTACTTTAAATTATTAATTCTTTGAAAGTTTTCGTGGCGATAATGTAATATAAATAAGTTTTGTGGAAACACCACTTAAATAAATATTTTACGTGGTGTTTCCACAAAACTTATTTATATTACTTTAAATTACTCAAATACTTAAAAATACGTTATTTTTCGACTTTCACAAAAACTTTAAAAAGTGCTTTAAGCGCCGCACAGACGACCACAATTTTCCTTGACAAGTTTTATTTGTTCGAGTGTACGACACAAATTGACAAGTTCTTCCTTGACAAGGAGCCTTGTTCAAAAGCTGGTCATGCCAGCTTTTGAACAAGGAAAATTGTTCGTGTGTATAGTCGTCAAGGAAAACTTGACAAGATTACGCGACCATTGCCGTCAAGGAAAACTTGTCCAACCGTATACACACGAGCAATTATAAATTGTCAAGGAAAATGTTTGGGGAAAAACTTGTTCATCGTACACACGAGCAAGGAAAGCTACCAAGGCGAAATAACCTCGGTCTCTCACCTGAAAACATGCATGCACATATGAAAGTATCAAATCGAAATATAGTAAGGTTTGAGTACTGCCGAAATTATTGAACGTAGTTTGGATAAAAATAACTAACAAATTAATAATTAATTTTTGTTGTTATTTTTATCTGATTGGCTAATTTTTGGTCACATGATAATCTTTCTTATACACGCGTAAAAACGCACAACTTGTTCACGGTTGTTAACAGGCGTGAACAATGTTGTGCTGCTCGCCGTGAACAAGTTGTCAACAAGTTGTTCACTTATGGTTCGAACAACTTGTTCACGGATAAATCAACAGTCATGAACAAGTTGTTCCAACAGCACATTTTTTATAGCCAACGTTGTTCGCACATGATACAACATGTTGTAACAGCATGACGAAATAACAACGATGAACAACAATGTTACAACAATGGTGAACATGGTTGATGTATCAACACGTCCTTCGGTTGTTACAACATGCGTGAACAATGGTTGTTTCATGAAGCTGTAACAACTTGTTGAAACAATGATGAACAATGTTGTTCATTTATCAATGTTGTTCACATATGTCAACAAGTTGTTACAGCATTATTCAGGCAACAATGCTGTAACAACTTGCGAGATTTTTACGCGTGTATGAGCTCGTTGTTTGTTTACACTCTTTACGTTTCTCTCTGACGAAGGTGACGTTACAAAACTACGATCAATAATTTCGGCAGTACTCAAACCTTACTATATTTCGATTTGTATTTCAACACTACTTTTAGTTCACTATGAAGGTATCAGTAAGCCATGTCAATTTAATCACGTGCTGATAAATTGACTAGTGATATCTGTTATGATACAAATAGCTGTTCCTATAATTTCCTAAAATTTTCAGCAGGTGAAAGCAAGAATGTTTGTAATGATGTAGACGTATTTTTAATGACCAAATAGGCAGCCAAATTTGATGCATCTGGAAAAACAGTAACTTATACAGATGGTGCTAAAATGAAATACGACAAACTCTTTATTGGAACAGGTGGCAGGTATTTCACGAAAATTTCCCCCCATTTTTTAATGTCGTTTTCGATTTGGCAGGCATAAAAGTCGAATCCGATCGTGATAGGCGGATCGTTAGCAAATTTCTTTGTCGGGTTATTAGGTTAGCGTATAAGCTTGGCGGTAAATTCGTTACTGGTAACCAAGGCCTTTTGTTGGGGGTTAACGTGCCCATGAAACGAAAATTAAGTCTGTCTTATTTGAAAGAACACTTAAAATGATATAGTAACATAGTTTTTCGTTTCCTTGCTTCGTTCTTGAGATATTTGATGTTGTTTCATATGCAAATTAAACATTTTGACGTCGTATACGTGCATGAGTTGGTTATATCTGTTCTATATACTGTTCAAACCAAATATACTAATCCGAAGGAAGCATGTGGGTGAGTTTGCCCATGTAGATTTTCAAGTGATGATATTTGATTATAGCAAAGATATATAACTTTCTTCAAGAACTCAATATGCACGTGGACGTCAAAATGTTTAATTTCAATATCAAAGAAACTGAAATATCTCAAGAACAAAGCAAGAAAACGAAAAACTGGAAAAGATGTTACTCTATCATTTTAAGTGTTCTTTCAAATAAGACAAACTTAATTTTCGTGTCATATAGGTACTTTAAGTCATAAAGATAATACATGCACTTTGTGATTAAAGTCAAAGAAAAACGTTTTATTAAATTTGCTAGCGATCCGATTCGACTTTTATAACTGCCTTTTTCGATTTGGGTGTGTCATGCATTCTCTATTTGGGAACTCTTTCAGAAATATATATACCAAAAGTGTAATTTCTCCGTCACGCAATAACTTATTAACCGACTTGATGTCTGCACGGGAAAGTATCTCCGTCAGTACGGATCGGAAAACAATCTGAGCCACATAATGATTTTTTTTTTACAGCCACTATCATACATATGCAACTAAACAACCTTGTTTCATTTCAGTCCAAGATCTCTCGATGTTCCTGGTGGAAATTTGGAAAACGTGTGCTATTTAAGAACTCCAAACGACGCAAATGCCATTGGTAATATATGACTATAGTACAGAAGAAGTTATTTCGTTGGCGATTTTTTAGATTTAGATTTAATGACTTTATTGCCTATAGCAACTGGTGGTCAAACAGAGCGAAATGCCCCAATTGAACATGACTACCACGATGTAAGCGTTGGTTTTGCGGAGGGAGGAAAACCGGAGAACCCGGCGAAAAACCCTCGAAGCACAGGAGAGATCAACTACAACTCTACTCACATTAGTTTCAAGCTCGACAACGGGGTCATTCCCAGACGGTCACCCATCCAAGTACTAACCCCGTCTAACCGGGCTTAACTTTTGGTGAGAGGCAGCGTGCTAACAGCACACGCCACCCGTGCTCCCCTCTATACCGTAACCTGTTACCCCACTATACTGTAACCCTATAATTCTTATCGCACTCCAAGTCCTAGGTAAGATCAATTTTAAATTAGAAGCATTAATTCAGTATAAATTGTCATTCTGAAGGCAGCAAAATAACCTTTTCCTGTTGGTACATGACCCAATGAACCCTATTTATTATTAATGCCGCCATTTTAATATTCTTCTATATGTGCATCCTTGTGCTTAATATACTTCAAAGCACTTTTTACGTGAAGCTTGAAAGACTTATTTCATTGAACGATTATAACTTTAACCTTATACTGTTTCAAATTGTCTACGGCCATCTCGTTTCACAGGTATAGCCGACATAATTTAAACTATAGATTACTTATTGGTATGATATTCTGTTCTTTCGGTAACTTTTAATGATAATGTTTTGATTAACTTGGCAAGGCAAGAAAAACCCTTTAATAAGATTAATGTTTCAAATTATATTTATAGGTGATTTCGTTTCACAGGTATACAGCCTACATACTTTAAACTAACGATTACTTTTTGGTACAGTATATGATAATGGATGTTATCTGTCCTTTCTAGCTGCTGCTTGTGAAGGCAAGAAAATGGTTGTTATAGGAACATCATTTATCGGTAAGATGACCATTTTCCTTACCAGGACCTACGCGATAAACGGTTTAATATTCAATTTGAGTACACCGGATATGACGTTTTCGCTTACGAAATGAGTGACAATACCACAACATCAGTTTACAAAGCATCCATGTGCATGTTTAGTTTCCTCGCTTTAGGACTTTAGTTAATATTAGTCTTAAGTTCATATTTATACTAAGTTTACCTTAAGAAATGCTAATAATTCAAACTGTTCAGTCTTTAATATTCCTTGATAGAAAATTCGCCGTAACCGTGCTTTTGCGCTTTAATGAAATTAAACAATGGCTATTAAAGCATATGGCTGAGCGTTGCCAAAATAAATTTCATATTTTCACATGTATCGATATTATTCTCCATATAAACGCATTCGTATCTATAACTTGTTCACTGGTTATTGTTCGTCATATTTTCAAAGGCTTAGAAGTTGCTGCTTTTGGTATTGGTAAAGGTGGCGCTGCTGTTAGTGTTCACGTCGTTGGACAGTCTCCAACGCCATTCGCTAAAGTGTTTGGTGCAGAAATTGGAGCTAGGATGACAAAGGTTTGTTGTTTGGTAAACCTAAACTTCTAAACTCTTTCTGGCCAGCATCTGAATCTTAAGTCTAAGTATTTTACTCAGGCTAACACCAGACTATCGTTTACTCTGGTTAACACCAGACTATTTTACTCTATCTAACGCGGACTATTTTACTCTATGTAACGCGGACTATTTTACTCTGTCTAACACCAGACTCTTTTGCTCTGTCCAACACCAGACTATTTTACTCAGACTAACGCCAGACGATTTTACTTGTCACAAAGAAACCCACCGGCGGGAAAGGCTCGATAGTTAAAATAATGAAAATTTACCCCCCACGTCAAAAAAGTTATATAGCTTTGGGTATATAGTAATTTATTTAGCTGTTCATATCTTAATACATCCTCATTTTTATCTAGTTACATGAAGAGAAAGGTGTCAAGTTTCATTTCAACACAACGGTAAAAGAATTTAAAGGTTCCAATGGAAAGGTAACCGTTCTTGACAACACTAGAGTGTCAACACGTTAGTTATATTGTCGTCATGGTTATAGTGTTGTCATGGTTATATTGGTGTCGTGGTTATACTGTTGTCATGGTTACATTGTCGTCATGATTACATTGTCGTCATGGTTATACTGTCATCATGGTTATACTGTTGCCATGGTCATTGTGACGTCATGGTTATACTGTCGACATGGTTATATTGTTGTCATGCTTACACTGTTGTCATAGATATACTGTTGTCGTGGTTATACTGTCGATACTGTCATCATGGTTATACTGTTGTCATGGTTACGCTGTTGCTAAGTACGACATTTTCTTTTATAGTTACAGAAAGTTTTGTTGAATAACGGAGAAGAACTCGATGCTGATGTTTGTGTAGTTGGAATAGGTAAGAACCCTTGACAAATTGGAAAAAGACGTTTTGGGAATATCTCGTACAATATTTCCATGCTTCTCACTGTAGAAGCATGGAAATATTGTACGAGATAATTTTTGTGTAGACTAGAGCGAATTGACAAATATATGTATGTAGAGAACGAGGAAAGCCAAGCACTTCAAAAAAAAAACCACGGCAAAAAAACACTTAGGAAAAGCTTCGAGGGCATGAGATAATACGTATTGACACCCTTTTCAAGACCCAACCGAAAACGGCACTGCAATCATAGTCTATTGAGAGATGGTCTGGAAACTCAGCTAAAGTCTTTGTTCTCGTCTATGCAAACTTGTGCACGGTGAGCACAATGTATTTTTTGTATATCCAATAGCAGCGTTTAGGTTTAATCGCTCAAAAAAAGCGAAAGACAAAAGGTTTGAGCACGGTGAGGACCCGTCTCAACATAAAATCACAGCTCATTTTAGACGCTTTGAAGTTTGCCGAGTTTCTAGACCCTATCTTGATTGACTGTGCTGCAATACAGGCCTTTGGCAACCACCGTGCATATGTATGTGGATGTGTACAGTATATTTTTCTATATATACATGTAAGTATGGGTATGTGTACGTGTATATTTACAGTTATCGTGCCTGGTTTCGTTTTACTACCAGGTGTCAATGCCAGCACAAGTTTTGCTAAAGATTCTGGGATTGAGATGAATAAAAATGGCAGTATTATAGTAGACAAGGTATGAGAGATATGCTCCTCGCGCAGTTTTGTGCAGCTCTTGCGATAAGTCGTGACGATTTATAGTTTAGATTTATGTTAAGTAAAAACAGTGAGAAGAATGACCCACACATATTCCGCTGACGTCTAGATTGTCTGTCTGTCTGTCTCCGTCTGTCCGCATGTCCGTCCGCATGTCTGTCTGTCTGCATGTCTGTCTGCCTGTTCACATGTCTGTCTGTCTGTCTGTCCGTCCGTCCGTCCGTCCGTCCGTCCGTCCGTCCGTCCGTCCGTCCGTCCGTCCGTCCGTCCGTCCGTCCGTCCGTCCGTCCGTCCGTCCGTCCGTCCGTCCGTCCGTCCGTCCGTCCGTCCGTCCGTCCGTCCGTCCGTCCGTCCGTCCGTCCCGTCCGTCCGTCCGTCCGTCCGTCCGTCCGTCCGTCCGTCCGTCCGTCCGTCCGTCCGTCCGTCCGTCCGTCCGTCCGTCCGTCCGTCCGTGTACAGAATATCTCAAAAATATTTGAAAACCGAATAATTTCCTCGAAATCACGACGTTTACTGACTAGGGGAATGGTTTTTGTTTGGGTCAGGTTATCCAGAAAAATAGTAAATCTACTAGTGGGTCTCAAAACGTTTCACTCCAAGAGATGCCAGGGCACATTTTAACCCGTTTCGGAAAACTGTAAAGTATCGCATAGTTTTTTGGTATGTTACCAAAATTGTTGTTTTCTGATTTTTGTACGAACTGTAGTATTTGCAAGCGTGTGAAGATGTGTTTGTTGGTGGGGACATTGCATCGTTTCCACTCAAGATGCTGAATGGTCAACACGTGACCATTGGACATTGGCAACTGTCTCACGCACATGGTTAGAAACAAGCATGGTTACCCATTAAATATCTTAGAATAAATCAAATAATCCAATCAGAAAACAAACAGCTACACCTTTGTAACGGGGTCTTACACCAATTCAACATTTCCTCGTTGATTTGATTTTTGCTGCTTCCCAACAGGGAGGCAGCAGACTATTCTTGCATCTCTCTTGGGTTACCTATGCGTTACTCGTGCTCATTCATTTTGCCGAGCTATGTATGGCTGCGTATATCAATTTTCGGATTTGGAGATGTTGGTTCTGAACCCCCCTGACCATGCACCAGATGGGTATGATAGCAGTAAAGAGCCTGGGTACGAGGCTGCAGCAAAGTGCGCTACCACTGGCGTTAAGTAAGTGCGGCCAATGATCATGTCTTTTATACTTGCTTGTGGAAGTATTCATCAAGGCCATGAACGTTTTAGTGGTCAGTCTCGAGGAAAACAGTGCTCTTTTATGAGTATCAGCGCTGTTAACAGCACAAACTATTCAAGTGAACGATTGGAATTCATCTACTATCGACCGAGTCTTAATAGTGCAAGGAGACAATATGTACTTGAATGCTTTTCACAATGGTCTTATCCCACGTGAAGAATTGTTGTCGCTGAACAACCTACCAACTATTAACCAGGCAGCACTTCCTTGCGATAGTAACTTCTAGTTTTAAACCCTAATCAAACGACAACACAAGTCATCGCAAGTTGGCAGTCACGCTATCTCAGCCAGCCGCTCTGAATAGTTTCCCGAAAATATCATGTACCGTGACAAAGTTAAAACTTGTTTAAAACACTCATGAAACCTTTATTTTGTTAATTTGGGTGTTCAAACGACCGCCACAGAAATTCTGACCGCCAACTTGCGATGACTTTTGCGTTCTCGTTTGATTAGGGCTTTACGTTATGTTATATGAATATGTATTTTGTTATATCGTATTTGTTCAGGTAAGGCGGCAGCTTTGAATATGCTTGGTCGGAATAAAGAGGTAGATACAGTGCCATATTTCTGGACAATGCAATATGGAAAGGCCGTCCGTTATGCTGGTAGGTTCATCATGCTTAAAGTGCTTATGTCATCCTCAGGGACTTTACATATTTATACTAATTGGAACATTCGGAGAAGATTTGTAATATATCTTCTCAGACGAAAATTTCATCTTCATGGATTTTTTTGCCGTTAAAGTTGACGGAAGTGACGTAAAAAGAGGAATCTGTAAAGTGGTTTTCATATAGACAAATTCCTCATTCGACGTCACTTCCGTCAACTTTAACGGCAAAAAAATCCATGAAGATGAAATTTTCGCCTGAGAAGATATATTACAAATCTTCTCAGAATGTTCCAATTAGTATAAATATGTAAAGTCCCTGAGGATGACATAGGCACTTTAAGTTCTGTTAAGTTGTCCTATACAAGGGCAAGGATTAATAATTCCTGTTTCTGGCACGCGCACCATGTGAGAGACTCGAATGTTCATCGAGCTACAAACGACAATAGAAAAATTTGAATCGGTGCTTACTTTACCTTTGAGCCCGTCCCTCATTGCTATTGTTGTTGCTGCTGTTGTTGTTCTTGCTGCTGCGGCTGCTGCTGCGGCTGCTGTAGTTGTTGTTGTTGCTGCTGCTGCTGTTGTTGCTACTGTTGTTGCGGCTATTGTTGTTGTTCTTGCTGCTGTTGTTGCTGTTTCTGCTGTTGATCTAAGTTCATTTCTATCCATTATGTTTCTTGCATTTTTAAAACCTATAAATTACTTTTTCCTTTATGATAAATAGTTATCATCTTGGACAGCTAGATGTCTTTGTATATACTCACACTCACTGTATGTCTTACACATTCGAATATTTCCAGAAATATTGTCTACATATAACTTTATTTATACATCGAACTTTATTCCAGGTCATGCTGAAAACTTTGATGATATTATTATTGAAGGCAGTGTGGAAGAACTCAAGTTCGTTGCTTATTACATCAAGTATGAACATTTTTTCCTTAATTGATAATCTTAATTGATAAGGCTTTCCGTAGATATATTGATTATCAAAATGTTTGCTAATAAGAGGTTGATTAAGTAATTGATTCATTCATTCATTCATTGTTGGTTGATTGATCTATTTATTTGTGGTGATTATATATTATAGTGTCCCCAATTAGTAGACCACTTGTGGTCAGCTAGTAGATTTGACACCCAAATAAGTTATTGATTGATTGATTGATATCAGTGATGGATTTACAGGGGGGTGCGCACCCCCTGACTGCCAATTACTCAATTAGTGCCTTGCTGCAGTGGGATGCGACGTCACATCACATTTCTAATGTCTAGCTTCCTTGTGATATCCCTAATAAAATTCATAATAAAATGTCCACTTTATCCCTAAATTTATTTGACACCTTCCAGGTTTGATAAAATGCGCTATTGAAAACACGATTTAAAACTTTTAAATCTTTCTTCAAAGTACCGTCAGAATGCAGGAAATGCCATTTCAGAGGTCCAAATTTCAAATAAATTCGGGGGGGGCATGCCCCCCCTAGGAATGGTTCCACTAAGGTTAAAAAAATTCTAGATCCGCCCCTGCAGCACCCCCTACCAGATCAAGCTGGATCCATCACTGATTGATATAGTTTGAAGGCGTATTTTCATAACTTGGTATAAAGATGGCTGGACATTGTACCCGGCATTGAGTAGTCGCCTGTATATTACCCTCTAGTCTGAAAACACTTTTTCGTTCTCCCTACCATTACCATTACAGGGGTAACGAAGTTTTAGCAGTGGCTACCATGGCCAGAGATCCTATAGCATCACATGCTGCGAACCTTCTCTTCAACGGCATCATGCCAAAAGCTGATGAGATCAGGTAAGAGCAAACAAAACAAAAACTGCTTTCTGAAAGACGTACCCGGCGTAATGATTTTGTGATGTAACTTACGTATGAAGCAAACACTGAGTTTGTTTTACTTGGAAACGCTGTTGAGGTAAGAAACGGTGCATGCGTTTACATGTTCCGAGCGAGGTCAAAACAGCGTTTTGTTCACCGTTTTTGCAATTTTTTCCCCGTTTTCGCATAAAACGTTTTGTAGTGGACACTGCTACACACGTAAAATCTTACAGCTTTCTACAAGATGTAAGTTTGCAACAAGAGGTTGGTAATTAGCCTGTGAACAATTAAGTTATAATAACAATGCCATTTCATTAACCCATTGCTGCCTGAACCGGCCAAAAACTGCCCCTTTAATATTTTACTCTGTCTAACGGTAGAAGATTCTACTCGTTCAAGCTGAGGGAGAACCCACAGCCGAGGCAGCAATGGATTAAGGTGCTACAAGCTTGTTGTTATCAACCTTGTAGCAACTTGTGAGAAAAAAAAGTACCGCAGCGATTTGGAACAACCTGCGACAGGCTTGTGGATCACAACAACTTGTTACAAACTTAGGAACAGCTTGTTGCAGTTTCAAACTGGAGCGATGCGAATGCATTCTGATATCAGGCTGAATGACAAGTTGTATAATAAGGCTGCCTGCAGTCTTGTTACAGTTACACAACTTGTGTGTGTTTTAATAATACGCGTGTACATCAAGTCACCTTAATCGCAATTTGTAAAAGTATGTCCATTTTTTAGGGCTGATCCCTCGAAATGGCACAGTTCCGTTGCAGCGTAAAACAATACCACCACCACCACCACCGTTCATACTGGTTGATTGATCATGGTGTACCTTCATTTAACAAGACATTAAATATACTCACTATTTACTTTTTCGAGGTAACCGTCTACCTAAAAAGACAAGCAAAGCAAGGGTATAAGTATAGGTAATAGCATGGTTTCGAGTGCAATTTAGAAAAAAACATGCACTCGTGAGTTTTGAAAAACTCACTCGTGCATGTTTTTTTCCAAATTGCACGAGAAACCACGCTATTACTTATTAATAATATACATGAAAAAATGTTCAAAACAACTCTACTAACATTTTAACGTACGTGTTTAGCCGTCCACTCCTCGCATATTTATTTGTTAAAAAACGCTTCGCTTCCTTTACTACTTGAAAAAGTTTACTCGAGGCATAAAGAGGCTTCTGGTCTTCTTGTAGGTACTTCACTTGTTAATATTAAAGCATAACTACAATCATTGACAAAATGAGTTGTAACAGTGCACCAAAGTAAGACATTTCCCAATGTTTTTATATCCCCCCATCCCCCCTATTCAATGTTGGCTTCCCGATCAACGGAAATGTTATGCGAACCTATGGAGAACAAATCACGAATGTTTTGTGGTGATACAACATTGTTTAGGGGGAGGGGGGGGGGGGGCGTGGGGGGGCGAGGAATGTAGGCGGAGTGATGGAAAACATGTTAATGTTGCTTTTGTTACAACAATTTTGGCAATGATTGTAGCTTCAAATTTGAACAAATTATCCCCAAAACCGCCGAATCTTGCCGCCATCTTTGTTTGTTTTGTGTCGAGAAAAATCCGCTGTACAATCAATTTGATTGGTTCTTAGTGATAACAGATTTTTGCACTGTGATAACACAATTCTGCACTGTTGTTTGGGATTAACTGCACTGGAATCAGCCAATCACAGTCGATATATTTTTTCATGTATATTATTAATAAAGTTATTTCTACTGTCTTGCAGTGACATTACGTAAATATGTCCGTAAATTTGACAATTTAAATTGTCGGCCAATGGTAAATAGTCTGTACTTTTTGATGTCATGTTAAACTGTGGCTAGCGAAGTAACCATTTCCTGATAGACTGCATGCTTCTTGTAGGTAGTATTTAACTGGTTTAATATACATTTTTTCAGCATATTCTTTGTTTTTATAATGTTTTGTCTTCAGAGTCTATTCATTTGGTGCTCGCAACTCGTTTTGCGATCGCCGAGTAAAAAGTATGGGTACGGGGTTGAGGCTTTCGGTGGGCACAAGACCGTAACCATTGAGACCACACCATTAAAGTGGCACTACCAGTAAACTATAATTTCCAAATGAGGAATACCGGCGTTTTCAGTTTCTCAAAATATTGTCTCGTTCTCGAGATATTCCGTTTTGTGAAACATGTAAATTAAGAGGTAGAAATAATTCAAACTTTGCACAAGAATATAGACCACTTTCATAATGGCGACTAATTTGAATATTCTTTTATGTGCATCTTAATCAGCCTTTCTGGCCTCGTTTGTGTGTCTGCAATTCCAAAGAATCTTTGCTTCATAACGAGGCCAGAAAGGCTCATTTAGATGCACATAAAAGAATATTTAAAGCGGTGGCCTTTATGAAAGTGGTCTATAGTTATGGGGGAAATACACTCCAATGTTCACATTATGTTGTTTCCATAGCTACCGTTTGCAAACAGGCGCCTTCCATTTGTAAAACAAAAATGTTTATTTTTTCTCCATAAAACAACTTTTACTGCAATACATTGATATGAATATTTGTAGACACACAGATATTCTATTCCAAATGTTTCTTTTGAAAAGAAACATAAAATTAAAATTCTTTATGAGTAAAAAGGCTCGTGGTTCTAAACTGTTTCCGTAGCAACAACATGATGCGCACAGTGGAGTGTGCTTTTATGATAACTATATAATTGTGCAAAGTTTGAATTATTTCTTCCTGCTATTTGCATAGATAATATTAGTCATTTTGTTAATCACATTTTGCCTGTGTGAGTAAATGACGTCACAAGGCACCCAATTTACATGTTTCACAAACCTGAATATCTCGAGAAAGAGACAATATATTGAGAAACGCAGAACGCCGGTATTCATCATTTGGAAATTGTATTTTACTGAAATCAAAATTAGATACACGATTTTCCCGTCGTAGTGCCACTTTAAGACACAACACGTACAACACAGACGACCCAAGTGCAACACGGCTCGGAACCTCATGCTATCGTACTTGATGCTAGGTTGCAACCCAGAGCAAAAGGTATTACGAAATTTAACGCACGAAAATGCGCTTATGCTTTGAGGTCTGAAGAATATCTCCGACGTAACACCGTTGGTGGTTAATTAGTGACGTGAAATCTGACGGCACATTATCGACGTCGATTCAACGTCGAAACGACATCTGACGTCGATAACACATTGACAAGGCGACGTCGAAACAACGTCGGTATTTAGCGTTAAGTGACGTGAAATTTGACGACACATATCAACGTCGAAACAACGTCTGCTTCCGACGTTCGAAACAATGTCGATTTTTGGTAGATCGACGTCGCAACCCAACTTCGACCACAAATCGACGTCGTGTGCCCGCTGGGTTATAAATCCACGATGTTATGTGTTGCTATTGATTACTGGATCATATTTATCTATCATCGTGTCTTTTTTAATCCTTTCAGTACCAAGCACCTATAGTACTCTAGTATTTTACTCTAACGCCAGACGATTTTACTCATCAATAGGGCACCCCTGGTATTCTCTAAGGGTTAAAGGTGCTGTCCAGTCCGTTCTGCGCATGATCCGCATCTTTGTTTATCGGGACCCTCAAACATGACATTCGTAGATAATTACATGAAGTACTCAGCTCAATGTAAACCGTTAGAAGCGACATGGCAGAAAACCAAGCGATTCGGTGAGGATATCTCTTCGGATTTCTTCTGAAAATGTTTTGTTTCAAGTACAAGTAATGAAGAGGAAGCAAGAAAAGCTTACAATCTTGAATAAGGTATCAGTAAATATTTTTATAAACAGTAGAAGTAAACATTAGTTTCGTACATGCGCAGAACGGACTGGAGGGCACCTTTAAGTAATTGTCTACTTGTTTTGGGGGCCGCAGTATCTCGTGTTTTGGTACCGTGATCAAACACGCAGAACGAGTTTTGGAAATGAAAGACAATGAACCACCGTTATGGGACTTGCGGATGTTTTGTGATACAATTTTACTCAATCGTGTCGTGTTTCTTGTTTAATTAACATAAATGAAACGCTAGTGTTTGATGCAGTGCTTTACCGGTGTTTCACAGCCCATTCACGTGGCGGAACGGAGCTGTCTGATTGAGTAAAATTCTCATGAATTATTAATGAATTTGAGAAAACGTTGTAAGCAATGTGTCCCAGTTTCCTCAAGCCTCAAGGTCAACTGGTCTCATCCGAATCAGTAAAATATGTTTGCCTGGAGAACTCAAAAGTTGCAAATGGAAATTTTTTTGTAAGGTGGAAAAAAAAGAGGAAACCGGTGGAAGTACTACAAAAGCACTCCAGTATAAAATTGCTCACTCTCACACTCCATCTGATTCAAACTTACCTCACTGGGACTGTTTCTCCTGTTCTTTACTTTCATTTTTGTCATCTTTATTCCTCAACCATTGGATGGCAGCAAACAGCGAGACCAAAAGTGGAAGAGACATCGGTAGGAAGAGAGGAATATAAATAGCAAATCTGAAACAAAAAAAAATATTTCCTAATCTTTATCAATCAATCATGTATAAAATAGTTGAAAAACTTCGAGACGTTTGACAAAACTTTGGAAATTTGTCGACGAGTCACCTGCAGTGGCAGATCAAGGGGAGGGCATTTTGGGCAAGTGCCAGGGGGCCCGCGCTTTTGGAGGGCCCCGCAGATTTTTGGGGGCCTTTTGGTTTTAATTTAATTAAGTTTTATCATATACATTACAACTTATAAGAAGAGCAAACATATTTCAGAATCACTCCAAAACCTATTGCTATAAGAAACTTGTAAATCTATTTAATTTTCAATCTAAAGTTTAAAATCGTTTGTAAATATCTTAGAAATAGAACCAGGGTTCCAGAAATGTAGGTTGAGTACCACAGATAACTGACACAAACATTCTTACAACGTAGCTATTCGCAGCTGACAGCTGGTTGCATTTTTTTGGTTAATTTTCTCCGATTTTTCTAGTCTCTTTCTGACTTCGGGGAGGGGGGGGGGGAAGATGTGAGTCAGCTATACTAATGTGCCAGGGGCCCGCTAAAGCTTGATCCGCCCCTGGTCACCTGCATCGCAGACCATCTATAATTTTCACTGGAGTTTATGGAGAAAACTATGAAAATGAGGATTTTTTTATGATTGTATTTTGACGAACACTAATAGTAATGAAATACCAAAAAATCGTGAATCGAACAAAAAAAATCGCGAATAACCGAATTTTCGAGTAATCGTTACAGCCCTAGCCCTTTCACCTTTTGCATCCTATACACACGCAAAAACGCACACTCTGTGTCAGACCTGATGCAGAATGATGTCAGATCTGTTCAGAAAAATGTAGCGACCCCTGATACAATGATATCATATCTGTATCATACCTGCAGCTACAGCAGACTATTCAGAACAGATTCTGTCAAACTGTATCAGCCTGACACGGTCAGTGCTGTATATAACAGACTGAACAGGTATGTTGTCTACGGAGCTGTCGCAGTCTGTTAGAAATTCTAACTAAATGTTTATACATCAGCGCTGGTGCATTCTGTAGCTGTCAGGCTGTATCAAGGGTCGCTACATTTCTCTGAACAGATCTGATATCAGAGCTGATCAGACTGTGCGTTTTTACGTGTGTATGCGAGTTTCAGGGTGTTGCGCGCGCATCATTTTTCAAAAAAACTGGCAAGCTCCACTCAAAGTAAACATACTGTTTTAAATAAACAAAGTATAGATACATCTGGCACGGTACGATCTGCAATGGTCTTTCACCGATCGTTATGATCTGTCATCCGATGTTGGACATACCTCTAAAACGGTTAGTTATTTTATAAAACAAATAGAAAATGGCTTTTGTGACTCTTTAATTTGCTGTGATACAAACACGAATGACGTAATTTCAACCAGAAAAAAATGAGACGCGCCAGCAATTTTCTATTTTTTATTCAAATAATTAATTTTCTATTTGTTAAAGGGTATTGGCAACAAAAATTAAGTTTGTCTAATTTGAAAGAACTCATAAAATTGTAATAGAGGATCCTTTACAACTTTTTCGTATCTTTCTGCGTTTTCAAGATATTTCAATTTGTTTGATATGTAAATGAGATGGTCTCTGACGTCAGGAGTGGGGTAAAATATTTTCATAGAGAGCAAAATCACTTACATATCTAACATGAAATGTTCAGCGTTGCAAGGAGTTTTTATGTGCACAGTTTCAAATGATTTCGCTGGACAAACTTAGAGATATAACTGGTTTTGCTACATGTGAAAATATTTTACCCCACACCTGACGTCAGAGACCATCTCATTTACATATTAAACAAATTGAAATATCTTGAAAACGAAGAGAGATACGAAAAAGTTGTAAAGGATCTTCTATTACAATTTTATGAGTTATTTCAAATTAGACAAACTTAATTTTTGTTGCAAATACCCTTTAAGTAAAATCGTCTGGCGTTAGCCAGAGTAAAATCCTAAAGGCGACGTGTATACACGTCCTTCGAGCTGAAAGGGCTAGTAAAATCAGGTCATACTCACTTTTGATCATCTGGAAAGTAAAGTAACTCCAACACCGAAGGGTCAAAGAAAGCTTTTTCTAAAAAAACATATTATGTAGGAGCTGAATACCGAGAACGGAAGTGTTTATAATCATATAAATGACTATGACCCGAGTCAACTCCCCCCCCCCCCCCCCGCCAAAGTCACACTCTAATATGGTCGTTTACATGGACAAACGTTGTCTCTGGCGGACTGGGTATAGTTTAATGCATCTAATTTAAGATAGCCGATCGTCGGGAAGAAACTGTAACTGTACTGTTAGAATTTAACGATAGAATTAAACTCACAGAAGCTTTTATACTTCTTCAGGCCAATTATCAGGTTTTCAACCATTGTTGGAGACCAAGACCATTTTTCTCGCTTCGTATTTGCTGCTCTATCAATTGTTTCACTTTCTGCCGCCATTTTGTTTCGCAGTTTTGCCTCGGGTAGGCGAGTCAACTTTATCTCGCCCCCTAACCCCAGGGTGACCCTACTACCCGAGACAAGTATGAAATTCCCCATGTAAACGCTCGCTGTCGAGACTAAGTAAAATGAACACAAAGTTGGCTCCCCCCAGGGAGGCTTAAACCGATTCAGACGTCATAATCTAATTCCTCATGTAAACACACGACAAAGTTGTTTCGGGGGGTAGGGTGTCCCTTTTACCCGAGCCAACTTTTAAGCCGCCAATTTATTTCTGCCTTTTATATGCCTCAAAATTAACGTTTCCAGTCTCGTTCTTAAGACGCTCATTTACATGTATGTGAAAAAATAGAAATTAGCAGGCATATTTTAGCCTCCTGACCTCTGCAGGCAACTCTGTCGCTTTTGATCAGGGGACATGTGGGTCATGTGGGATTTGTGCTTTTCGCGAACGCTAGCTCTGTAATTCCGGCGATAAATCTTGCAGCATTCCCGTTTTTGCGGAAGAAAAGAGTTGCCTGCGGAGGAGGCTATCCATCTTTATGATTATGGTGTATACAGTTGAAGCTCTCTTCGCGATCAGCTCTCACAACCTCCCGCATCTTTGAGACTTACAAACTGCACTTTTTCTTTGTTTCTAAACTCTCCCAAGCGACCAGCAGGGCCGTACGCATGATTTTGTAACCAGGGGAACAGTAAGACAAACGCTGAAGTTAGTGCTCAAAAATACAGTATGTTGTCAGCAAGAACGTTTTTTATACACCCCAAGGCATTTTATAAACGTTATGATTTCAGTACTTTTTCAGCATGCACACTTGTACTATATAATTGTCTGAATACCAATAAAAAATTAATGATCAACATTTAAAAAAAAAACATATTTTTTATTTTCTCTGGAGGGGTAGTTGCATGTGCTTGTTGCCCTCTCCCCGCTATGTATGGCACTGGCGACCAGTTCTAGTCGCGACCACTTTTCTACACCCAAGTCGACTTGCCCATCGGGGTATCAGATTTTTCAAATCAGGCAGATTTGCTTTGTTCCCAGAAAGTGTCCGAGTATAAAAAAATACCATTGATATACCTGATGATTGGATGGCCTGTTTTGCATTTAAGAATGCCTGGACAACATCGCCGCGTGCTATTTCATCTTGACACTACAAAATAATAAGAAACACTCTCAATTTTTTAATTTTTGGATTGGTCTGTACGATCTACGTCAGCTGAAGATAATTGCCTACAAATGAGTCCGAGCATGCGCACAAAACGAAAACGTTTTGCTACAAATAATACTCTGCTCATGCGCTGTAACTTTCTTTCTTTTCTTTTTTTTGCCCACAGTTTTGGGTTGGTCTTCACATGGGACTCGTGTCCTATTGATCATTCCTTCAATCATGTTCAAGTATTGCACTCTTTATTTCCTGTATATTTGCATTCTTTCATGGTTGTAAAGTTAATAAATAAAACTCTCACAATACGCCAATTCATAGTCTCGACTGCGCATCAGATCTGAGACGGATCCCTCAACGCTACCTTTCGTGAATGAAAGGTATAAAAAAATAATACAATACAATACATTATAGCACAGTAAAATACAATACAGTACACTATACGACAACAGTACAATACAATACAATACAGTACAGTACACTACACTACAACAGTACAATACAATACAGTACAGTACAGTACAGTACAGTAGTACACTACACTATACTACAACAGTACAATACAATACAGTGCACTACAGTGCACTACAGTGCACTACAGTACAGTACAGTAGTACACTACAGTACAGTACAGTAGTACACTACACTATACTACAACAGTACAATACAATACAGTGCACTACAGTACAGTACAGTAGTACACTACAGTACAGTACAGTAGTACACTACACTATACTACAACAGTACAATACAATACAGTGCACTACAGTGCACTACAGTACAGTACAGTAGTACACTACAGTACAGTACAGTAGTACACTACACTATACTACAACAGTACAATACAATACAGTGCACTACAGTACAGTACAGTACAGTAGTACACTACAGTACAGTACAGTAGTACACTACACTATACTACAACAGTACAATACAATACAATACAGTACAGTACACTATACGGTACGATCACGACACGACACAATACACTACAATATACAATGTTTACTATAAGTCACTTCTAAAATTACCTGTTTAATAGCATCCACTGCTTGCTCAATTTCTGCTTTGATATTGTCATCAATAACCATGTTCTTGACTTTATCGATAAGTTGTGTCAGAGAAGTTAGAGTCTTTATGGACGATGATAAATATTCCATAGTCTTCGTTAACATTAAATTATCCACTTCCTACACAAGAAATTATGCAAGGAAAAGGTTATAGATATACTTGGAGAACAGGAAATATTTTTGGTTGAAAAAGTTATCTACCAGACTTGAAAAACGTCTAAAGCAGCGTAAAATAGTCAAGGGTTAGACAGAGTTAAATAGTCTGATGTTAGACAGAGGTAAAATAGTCTGGTGTTAGACAGAGTAAAATAGTCTGGAATAAGACAGAGTAAAATAGTCTGGTGTTAGACAGAGTAACGTAGTCTGGAATTAGACAGAGTAAAATAGTCTGGTGTTAGACAGAGTAAAATAGTCTGGTGTTAGACAAAGTAAAATCAGTAAGTCTCCAAACGGGAACACTGACCAATAAAGAGTTATCAATAAAGTTTCTATTTACATACCCAGTCTCTTGCCCCAGAATTCACGACAGATGTAACAACCACACCCTTTTCAGAATGCTAAAAATATAATTATATTAAATGCAGGTTAGACGACAATTTAAGTTAAGGTTACGTTACACCATAGAAATTTAAAAATACCAAAAAAAAGCTGCCTTAAGCCAAATGCGGAAAGGTTTTGAAAAGTTTATTTCGTTTAAAGCAAAATTCATTAAGATATTTAGTGATGAAAATTGCAAGCAGCTCTGTTTTCCCGCGAAATTTAAATGTTCCAAGGCTTGTTTCTTCAGCTTTAAATTTCAGCTAAACTGAATAAATGCACAGAAGAATGTTTTTAATGAACAGAAGAGCATGGTAAGGGCATTCAATAAAAATGTTAAGAGAATCTGATGTATAGTCTTCACGCTATGAACTATCAAATTTTGCCATGGCCAGTTCGTTTCTTGAGAAAACTCGAACTTTCGGTAACAATGCCTTACGTCGTACGCAAATGGACAACTATGCATAAGAAAAATGGATTTTAGTGTCAATGATCCATCTGCTTACATCCTAAGGCATTGGTACCGAAAGTCCAAATTTCTCAAAAAAAACGAACTAGCCATGGTAAACTGAAGAATTGATAGCGTGACGCAGCGGCGTAGCTAGAGGGGATGGCATGGGACATTCGCCCCCCCCCCCCCCCCCCACGCCTTCACAGAGATGTTTGTTGGGAAATCCTTGTCGTCGTTGGAAAATTTGGGTGCTGGAAATTTTTTTTATCGGAACACAATTAACCTGTTATACCTATCTATTTTGCTATGAACAAATATCAAAGTTGATAATAACATTAAAATGTCAAAATACAGTTTCCGTTTAACAATTTGACTGCTTTGTATAATAGGCCATTTGCATGATGACATGAGATGGCGTTGGGTGACTACAACTACCAGCTGAATGCTTTGCCAGTATTCTAGGGTTTCGACTGAAACGGATGACTCAAAGGGACCCGTCCAGTGATTTCGTGGCTTTTCCAAAATATGTCGACAAATAAGTTTTTCCAAAAAGCTAGGGGGTAAACCAGATTTCTGTTTAGGGTTTATGTTGTGGTTAGGGTATCGAAAAGATTGCTAAAATCTTGAGACTCACTGAAACTCGACGACAAAGTTGGAAAAAACAAATTTGACGACATATTTTGGAAAAGCCGCGAAAGGATTGCACGGGTCCTTGTGAGTCATTCCTTTTAGGCGAAGCCCTAGAATACTGGCAAAGCATTCTGGTAGTTGTAGTCACCCAACGCCATCTCACGTCATCGTGCAAATGGCGTATTGTGTTAGCTAGCTGTCGTGCCCCAAATCTTTCCTGATTTGATAATGGAGACAAAAGATTCACAACTCTTGATGGGAGTCTTTAAAGAATATTTATCATATTTTTCCACGCGATCTTTCAAAGTTGGTTTACACGCATTTTATTTGTAGCTCAAATCACAATGACCACGGCCATTAGCCACGCCCATTTTGACGGGAAATTTGAGTGCTTGCCCTCCCCCCAAGAAAATACTCTAGCTACGCCACTGCCCGTGAAGACTATTACATCAGATTCTCTTGAAATTTTCAGGGAGTGCTACTACCATGCTTCTCTATTCATTAAAATAACAAAGAATGTTTTACTTATATATAGACACTTTGAGGCTTTCAAATGTTTGATAATAAAGTTCCTGCAACTTACCATAGGTTTGATACCAATGAGTAATCTCACTTGAGACAAGAAAACTTTCATCATCGAACTCACATCCACTGCGATTGTTTCTGGTGCTGACTCAGCAACTTCACTTCGGTTATAGATATTGTGAATAAGTACACCTCCCCATCTTGGACTGAGAAATGCGTTGGTGGGACTATACACACCTAGAATATAAGACAAAGATCTTATTGTGATAGATAAGCAAGGTAGAAATCGAGACTCTAGAGTGTAATATTGATGGAGAGGGCTTATCGTAATACCATGATTGACTCGGTTTCTTTTGTTCTCACCAGGTAATTTAATCTCTAATTTCCCCCAAACAGGGGAAAATTAGAGTTAACAGGGGAAATTTCTGATTTTCCCCTCATTAGCATGCATGACCAAACATCCAAACAGTACTCTTTTACACAACAAAGAAATGCATGATTATAAGTAATAACATGACTTGAGGGAAATAAGCGATTAAATTTCCCCGCCGCCGAGGGAAGGTTTGTGAAAGTCCTTTTACAAATCTTCCCGAGGCAAAGGGGAAATTTAATCGCTAATTTCCCGAAAAGTCATGTTATTAGTTTGTAATATTATGATCGCCGAGGAAAACTTTGAGAATCTTACCGACAGGAAATTTACACGGTTGATCACAGAAGTTGCATCTAATTTTCCCGTGCATGTTGATGAGGAAAATATATGCAAGCGGGAAATTTAGAAGATTTCTTTGTCTTCTAATTTTCCCTCATCAACATGCACGGGAAAATTGGAAGACAAAGGATAAATTTCCCTCTTGCATGAGCGATGAGGGAAATACGAGGTTTACATTCCCTCGGAGAACAAAAGAATCCGAGGCGATCATGGTATTATTATAAGATAATCATGGTATTACAAACTACGGCCCTCTGGACTTCCACAAATCCTCCCTCGGCTTTCGGGGACTTTAGGGGCCCATTACATGGAGATTTTCAGCCCAGGCTGCTGAAATTTCAACCCGGTCTTCTTATTAAATCCTTGTAATACGAACGTAGCGATCACATGGAAAAATTTCAACCCGGTCTTCTTATTAAATCCTTGTAATAGGAACGTAGCGATCACATGGAAATAATTTCAGCCCGGGCTGAACTAAGCGTGTGAACGGTGTCGGTCGTTCATTACGCAGCCGCAAAACAAAAATTATTCGAATTCCTTCGTGTTATTGATTAAAATGTTGGTTTCAGCCCAGGTTGAAATTGCTCATGCAATCGCAATAAAAACTCAGCCCTCGTAACCAGGCTGAAATTTCAGCCCGGGCTGAAAATACCCATGTAATCGGCCCCATAACTAATTTCCCTCATGCCACCGACCTTATTCAAAAGTGGCCGCCGAATTAGAATTATTTTATGTGCATATAAATTAACTCTTATGACCTCGTTTTAAAGTAAAAATTATTTTGAATTTCACACATGAAAACGAGTTCATAAGGGCTAATTTATATGTATATAAAATAATTTTAATTCGGCGGCCATTTTTGAATAAGGTCTATGGTATTACTTATAATAATAATACCATTATTGCCTCGGTTTCTTTTGTTTTCACGAGAAAATTTAATCTCTAATTCCCCTGGTTTTTGGAGGATAATTTCTAATTTTTTCCTCATTAAGATGCATGAGCGAACTACTTACCCTCGTTATTTCTTATTTTTAACGGAGTTTGTCCTCGTGGTGGCACAAAGACAATAAAATTTAAACTGGGATTCAATGACACAAACGAGCCTGCAAAAGAAATTTACAAGTAGAACTGGAGTTTACTTTTTTCAACGAATTTTTTCAACTTGCAACAAAATTATTGTTGCGTGACAACGTTCAAGATGCAACAACGCTTTTCAACTTGAAAGTTGAAGAAAAATGTTGCCCGTATTACCTTATGGGGCCGTTTGTACGAGAGCCGATAAGACGCGCCTTACATAAGACGCGAACTGTCTCATTTATACGGCGTTTTTGAACAAGTCGCGGCATGTGTAAGACGCGAACAAAAGTCTTTGTACCTTTTATACGAATGTTTCGGGTCTTATGTAAGACGTGTCCTGTGTAAGCCGCATCATATCAGCCCTCGTATCAACGGCCCTATTAAACCATTCACCACCCCTGTCTAGCAACAAGATCGTATTAGCCGTGAGACATTACCCAGTTTGGCCTCTATAGGATTAATCATGTGAGGAAGATCCTCCGTTGTTAAATAGTTAATTTCGCCATCAACGTTTGGCTGTAGAGCCACTCCACTGTAATAGAGTATCTGGAAAGATATAGAAGAGGGAATCAATTGAAGTGCCTAACTCACTCGTGGGGATATTCGTAATCTTTGGGTTCTACTGAGCAAAATTGCAATATATTTCCAAAATTGCATCTTCATGAACTTTTTCGCTGTCAAATTTAGTAACTACTTATCGGAAGTGACGTCGCTATAGGGATGACCTTTTAGAAAGACATAATTACCTCCGCCTGGAGGTTATGTTTTTACCCCGTTCTGTCTGTTTGTCTGTTTGTTTGTTTGTTTGTCTGTCGCCAGGATATCTCAAAGTATTACACCGATTTTCATGAAAATTTGCAAAAGGGTTGGCCATAGACCAACGACCAATCCATTAAATTTTGGGTTAATTTAGTCAACATTTGGATGAGAAATTAATACAAATCTGACCGCAAGATTCTCCGTGTAGAAGAAATGCTTGATTGCGCTCATTATCCTTATTTTATGCCAATATTTTTGCATAATTTTGGTACGAGTGCAATCAAGCATTTTATTCATACATGCATGTGTTGGTATCGTGAGCTAGCCTGGTTAGCGGGATGGCTCGTTTTCTTTTTAAACATCTCTAATAACCCGCTGGCGGAGGTATATATATGCAGTCTCTGACTGCTCTCTAGTTTTTACAATATAATTATGCTTCTTTCTCGTTATTTCTTGTATTTACACAGTAACGACGAGAATTAAGTGCGAAATAGATCCGTAGTGTCGTAAACACTGTTTCTTTTCAAAAGCTCATCCCTAGTGACGTCACTTCCGGTCAGTAGTTAGCAACTTTGACAAGGATAAAGTCCATGAAGAAGAAATTTTAAAACAAAAACAGAAAAATTGCAATCAGAAGCCAAAGAGTACAGATATATAAAATCCCCACATGTGAGATAGGTAAGTAGTTCATAATGCTTACGATCTGCGCAATATGGTAATCATGACCGATTTTTGTTTATAATAACATATTAGATATAATTAATACAACAAAGTTTCGGTTGTCGTGCATCTTCCATTTGTCGATGGAGCAAACCAAACCGTTTTTTAACTAGTCTTAAATGGTGCATTTTTGTGTTGACCCCCCCCCCCCCCCCCCCCCATAGTAAATGAGTTGAAGTACCTGCGAATCCACAGATATATCAAAATGTGATATTTTAATTAATAACGGCTGTAAGGTCTCTGCAAGTATAGGAAAAACAAGAAAAGACTGGTTAATAATTTGCCACAAAGTCAAAGAAATAATGAAATGAAATGAAATGATATTAACACTATAAAGATTAAACATTAGCGTAAAAATGGCATGCTTCATTACCGGCTGCCAAATCCAATTTTATTCACACTATGTGTATAGGCAATAGCATGGTTTTGAGTGCAATTTTTAAAAAAAAATGCACGACTGGATTTTTCAAAAACCAACGGCGAAGGCCAACAACAGGCCAAGCTATTGAAATTATCTACAATATTCAGACACAAAGCAAAATATATTCAAATTCAAACGTTTGAAAAATGCTTTGGTCATGCTTGGCATGACCGCTAGCTTGACAACTAAATCTTTTAAATCTGTGCATTTTTATATCGTATAACTTGTTGCATCACTGAATATTTTTTGATTTCTGAATATCGTTGGTCATTACGAAGCTCAAATTAGTTAAGGTGTAGCTTAAAACAGTTCCTTTTGGAGCCAAAACAAACAGGAAAAGTTAGTAGAAATTGACGTATTGCTAGCATAGAAATTAATCCTTCACTGGCCGCAGTTGCCTTTTATCAACTTTTACTCTGGCTAACGCCAGACGATTTTACTCGTCAAGGGGAGAGCTCCAGGGAACCTGGGCAATGGTTTGCTCGCATAATTTTAAATTTGAAAAACATGACCAGTTGCTATGCTTAGCTTCGTTCCTGAAGACCATCAACAATACAGTTCCTCGTATATATTTGGTTGTTTACTCCTCGTATATGTTGTTTAAAAACGTTTCGCTTCTATCACTACTGCTTGAAAAAGTTTACTCAAAGCAATAAGAATCTCAATCTTCTAGTCTTCTTGCAGGCACTTTACTTGACAAAAGAATAATTAGCTTCAAATTTTGAACGAATTGTCTTTCACTACTCCGAGTCTTGGCCGCCATCTTTTATTTATTTGGCGCAAAAAAAGCCTGGGTACGAGATTAGAAAATACCATCCGTCAAAATCCGCTCTAGAACGTGATTGGCTCTTTTCAGTTTTCATTGTTTTTTATTGGCTCATTGGCTCAAAAATTTGCGTTCTCTCTCTTTTCTGCACTGTATTTCCCTTTGTTCTGCACTGTTCTCAGCCAATCAAAATTGAGGGGAAAAGTATTTCTCATTAAAATACAAATGAAAGATATATAGAAGTAAAGATCATACATTATTAGTCTGCAACAGGGTGTATATATAAATCACTCTTTTGGTCTGAAACAAGGCCTGTTTTTTAAAGTATCAAATTCATTAATAATTCATAAGGAAAATGCAAAAGAAATGAATGTTTAATCAATATCTGTAAATCGCATACAGATTCGTCCTGATTTACATAAACTTTTCCCCTCAATTTACTTAGCTAAAATCACTCCAACTTGGCTATTTAGATGATTGCGTCCTTTTGATAAGTTTGCAGCTCGCCTTGTAAATCAGACACAGATCGCTGCTCATGCTTTATCTATTACTATGAAGTCAAAATTTCATTGACATTTTTGTTGTTTTAATAAACAGAGACGCATTGTAGGAGTACTCACTGAAAATTTCAAGAGAATCTGATGTATAGTCTTCGCACTATAAACTCTCAAAATTTCCCATGGATAGTTTTTTGTTTTTTTTTAAATTGGGCTTTCGGCAACAATGTCTTATGACGTACGCAAATGAATTATTGATGTTGAAATCCATTGTTCTTATGCATAGTTGTCTATTTACGTACGCCCTGTTTATATGGAGCCGAGTTACTCGGTCAGCGGAGTTAGCCGGTTTGCTGGGATAAACTTTATGTTCTGTTTATATGGAAATGAGTTACCTGGCGGGTTGTAATATTTGAGATGATTAGCATCAACGAAAGTGACATGAACAACGAATATAGAAAATTCATCCCGCTATGCCGAGTTACCCGGGGAAAAGTGTTTATATGGGGAAATGTTTATTCCGCTTTGCCGAGATCCCGGATGCCAGTGCTGAGTTCTCACCAGGGCGAGTTACCCGTCTGTCTCATATAAACACTGCGGTGGGAAAAACAGTGTTTGTTCTACCGACTGGGAACTCGCCATGTGCCGAGTAACTCGGCTGGCCGGGTAACTCGCCTCCATATAAACAGGCCCTAAGTTTTCTCCAAAAACAAACTAGCCGTGGCAAAATTTGATAGTTCATAGCTCGAGAATTATACATCAGATTCTCTTAAAATTCTCAGTGAATGCTCCTATACCACACTCCTCTATTCTTTAAAACAACAAAAATGCCAACGACTTTTTCACTTCATATAGACACTTTATTAAACGATGCCGGCTTCTTAACTTCAATTCAAATAGCAGTATTCTGGTATTGACTCTCGCTTCCAAAATGTTTATTGTGATTTTTACCTTTTATAGCTTCTTTGATATTCCAATTAAGTATTCCTGTTTCTGGTCCATCGTTGATCAAGCTGAAGGAGAGATGGAATCCTAGCAAAGATACATGAAATTGTTTCAGTTTAAAAACGTAAATAACAACTCAGATAGTTCAATGACTTGAGATACCTGCTGTTGATTTTAGATCTCTCATCTCTTCCATGCTGTCCTACAAGAATTGTTGTTTTGTCAGTTAGTGCATTAATAAATAATTAATCAATTAACAAACAAACAAACAAACAAACAAACAAACAAACAAACAAACAAACAAACAAACAAACAAACAAACAAACAAACAACCAACCAACCAACAAACAAACCGATAATTTAAGTTTAATTTAACAAACCAAGCAACCATTAAACTAACCATTCAACCAGCCAACCAACAATTAAATCAACCATTCAACTAACCAACTCACCGACCAACAATTTAACCAACCAACCAACCAACCGACCGACCGACCAACCAATCAATCAATCAACCAATCAATCAATCAATCAATCAATCAATCAAGTTATTTTTAAAGTTATTTTTTCACCCTTAATTTTGTGCAGTCACTATCAGTAACAAATATACCTGTTTTTTCTTCGTCTGAATATGCTGAATAAATGCATCTTTAACAGAACTCTCTTGGATGAAAACGTTTTTTGTCACGTGAACAATGACTTCAGCAATATGTTGCAAATCTGAAAAGAAATAGCACAATCTACATCAGAGCACAACATTTTAATATTCAATACAAGAGGACACTCAGAGAGTGAATACCTCCACCAGCGGGTTAGAAAAGTTTAAAGGGAAAACGAGCCATCCCGCTAACCAGGCTAGCTCACGACAAACAGACAGACAGACAGACAGACAGATTTTGACTGGCGAGGAAGCTGAGCGTTTATTGCATGATGCCTTGTATTATTAATATTATCATTAATCGCAGATAATGCTGGATATGACAGTGCTCAGCTAGTCGCCCAGTTAAAGAGTTAAACACTGACTAAGCAGACTTTTTTTAGCATGCAGAACTCTACTTTTTCGGGCATCTGCAAGCAGGCTAGGTGAAATGAATATTTCGTTAATTTGGGCCTACACCGGTGTTGGACACCGTCTTTTGAGATAAATTGAGTATATTTACATTCATAATTCTCAGAATTTCTTATCTCTTGATACGCATGCGAGTCACACAATAATGCTAAGATAGAGATTCTGAGTGGTACGCTGAAAAGAAAATGTTGCCATTTGAAATCAGTACTGAAAATATGGCGGATTCAACATTTTCTGTAGCATACTTCATAATTATAAAGTCCTTTTTTTAAACCCCCAACAGCTGAAGAGAGCCACCTTAACCGTTTCATTCGCATTGTTGTTGTGGAACAATTTTATCTTTTTACTCTGTCTAACGCCAGACGATCTTACACGTCAAGAAGAGACGTCTCGGAAAGCCATGCGTGAAAGGGTTAAGGCAGTTTTCTTACTCATCAATCCCTCCCAAAGAACAGTTGTGAACGTTGTAAAGAAGACAAGACTGTAAACATGTAGAAAAAAAGTTCATTGTAAAGTTTCAAAAAAATATAAAAATTATCTTACAAATTGAGATCAAACTCTAGTTTTCATAATTATGACTTTATATATATATAAAAACAGTTACCAAGCTACAGCAGTAGCAAACGCTCGGGCTTCATTCATTGGGGGGAGTTCTTCCCATGAATAGCGATCAAAACTGAATGATTCAACTGACTTAAGGCAGTTTCCATGCTCATCTCTCCCACCCATTACAACAATGGCATTCCCAGTAACAACCGCCGCACATCCTCCCCTCTTATATTTCATTGCAGGTAACATATGACTCTTTTCTGACTGAACATTATAAATAACAACAGTATTTAACACTTTACCATCTTTGTCAACGCCACCTATTACAATTACATTGTCACCCCAACTTACTGTTGCCATTTCACACACAGCAAAAGGAAGTGGAGCCATTTGTTTACATTCGTTCTTGTTAATATCGTACATCATGACGCTATCAACACTATCTTTAGACCGGACAGATTTCCTTCCTCCAACAATCAAAGCTTTATCATTGAATAATTCTACGCTGGCATAACCTTTCGGTTCTTGCATTCTAGTTAAGGACTTTGGGGTATAAGGAGCATCAAGTGAAACTTCATGAATACTGTCAGAAAATTTACTGCCATCATACCCTCCTATTACTATCAACCGTCCATTATAAACTACACTGCTGTGTCCATGCAACTTGCTAGGAAGTTTGGCTGGAAAATCGCGCCATTGTGCGGAATCTAAGACTGGGTTAATGGCCATACTTTCCATACTATCAGTCAAGCCATGATCTGTCCATCCTCCCGTGACAGTAATGCGACTTTTATAAACAAATGAAGATGCTGTCCTACGACATTCTTTCATTGGCTGCAGTGGCGCCCACGATCTCCTGGACCAGTCGAACATTTCCACGGAATTTAGAGTTACCGTGTTCAAACCGCCTGCAACAACTACGCCATGTTTCACATTTGTTGCATCATTTTTGATTTCTTCAATTTCTTTCATTATTTTCTCCTGCACTGTTTGAATACCACGTATTTGACCTGGTAGTGTTGCCAGCTGACCAAGCTGTTCATTGATTTCCGTCAAATTCTTCTTGTCCTCCGTTTCGTCAAACTTAATAAGTTTGTCATTCATTGCTTTCAAATTCTTCTTAATGTCCTCCATTTCGTCAAGCTTAATAAGTTTGTCATTCATTGCCTTCAAGTTCATCTTTACTTCATCCATTTCCTTGCTTATCTCAGCACAATTATGGCATTTCTCCTTTCTGAATTCACATATTTCTGTCTCGTGATGCGTTCGATCTCGTTTGTTGATCTCCACAAAACATCCTTCGTTGGAACACACCACTGGAGTGAATCCACAATTCTTGACGTGATTTTCAAGATCTCCCAGCTGCACACGATCACGACAACCTCTGTTGAAATAATCACAACGAATATTCAGCTCAGACATACACCCCGTCACGAATCTTGGTGCTGGAGTTAATGTTTCCAATGTAAGTTCTTCCTTACACGAAGGACATGTCCGTGAATTCCCCAGATGTCGAGTGATGCATGGTAGGCAGAAAAGATGTTGGTTTCTCTGGCACATTACTGGTTGTTTGAAGACGTTTAGACAAATTGGACAATGGTAGTTTTGGTTCACTCCATCCTCAAACCGATCTACATCGTAACCTTGCTCGTAGGATTCCATCTCTTTGCGCTTTTTCCTCAGCTCAAAGACAAAGCTAGGTTCCGTTTTTATAGTTGGAAGTCATTGTTACATAGTAGTAGAATATCGGTTGAATAACTTACTGTACTTGACTTGAGCAACAAACAACGAACCCCGAAACGCTCTCAGTGTTTTACTTTCACTTTGCCACGTCAGTAAGGCAAGATTATTTTGATCGAAACTGAATAAATTAGAGTCTTGTGATTTTAAAAAGGTCGTGACCTCGAGTTCTTACTGGATGTGATTGGATGTGATGCTGAGAAAAGAGGGATGTGTTTATTTTGTTTCAACGTATTTTGAATAATCAAGGCGGCGTCGCAATATTAAAATAGACAGGCTTGAGCGTACATTAGATTATTGTGACACTGTATATGGAACTGTTGTGAGAAAGTCAATTAACTGCAATAAGAAATTACAAAGATGGGCAGCCCGTATAATAATCAGCAATGTGAAAAGGTGGTAAACTACCAACATTTACTGCCGAAATACTGACGTTTCGAGGAGAGTGTATATCATCAGCCATTCATTCACTCTGATGAGGGACTCCACTCGAAACGTCAGTATTTCGTTAGTACAGTATAAAAGCTCTATTATGCCCTCTCTCTAATAAGCTCTGCTTTAGAACTACAAGTTTCAAATTATTCACCCCCTGTTTTAAGTACACCCCATCGACCTCCCTCCCCCCGGAAACCCCCCCCCCCCCCCAACAAACCAAGATGGTTCAACACGTTAGACCAAAGGTAGTGTAATTAATTCTTCATTTGAACGTCTCCTATTCCCAACTTCATTCATGGGTGACAATTTTACGACTTTCTTATCAAGCTCAGTTTTAAGGATATCAACAACCCTTCTTGAATGGTATAATGCACTGTATGTTACTGGAAAAGTGGGATTTGACAGTACTATTAAGCCCCCAGGAGGCTTACTTAATTTCAGGACCCAGAGAAGGGGGGCTTAATAGAGCTTTTACGGTAAAAAATCTCGGCACTTTATCACCTTTTCACTTTGCTCTATCCAAAACACTGCCTACACAGCACTCTACTTTTTACACTCTCGTATAATAATGAGGTCATCAAGTAGTGATGAAGCGCTAGGATATTTAAGATATGATATCCTAGAAAGCACACGTGGAAAGCATGTGTAGAAATTTGTAAAGCGTTGCATGAATAGACATTCTCCACAATTCATTTTCATAATTATTTTACATTGAACAAAGACAATCTCGGTAGATCTATCGGACAGAGCAGTCGTCTCCACCTGCCTAGTGTTAGACTTGAAAGTACCAAGAGATCGTGTTATTATCATGGTTGCACTGTATACCTCAAATCATTAATAATTCGTGAGATAATTAGCTAATTACAATAATTTATTCATGATCACCTGATTGAAGTTAGATGCTCCAGTAAAACACGCTAAAATCGTATACCACCCAAGATATTAGATAAAAACCAGTATTCATCTAATTCTTAAGATCTCAATTATCTATGCAAAATAAACAATATGAACACGATAAACGAGTTGCTGATATATTACATAAATAATCATTTGTAATAGTTCTGAAGATAATCTTTAGTATATTTTATATGTAGTAATAGTTATAGGTTTTAGCTTTTAGTTAGTATTGTATATACCATGCATGGGGCCTCTGTTGTTTATAAAGTATCTATCTCCATGCATCTACGGTGCAGTAGTATATACTGACCTGATGGCAAGTATTTGAGAAGTGAATTGTTCTTTTGTTGTAAAAAATTAACCGATGCCTACTGATCATACCAATATTCACAACTATGGAAGATTTTTATTTTTCAAAGTCAACTGTATAAGCTAAACAATAATAAGAAATGAAGAGATTTCGACTTTTCTTACACCAAAAAAGGAATGCACGAAGTTGAGCATGTTCCGCTGACTACTTCATGTAATACGACTTCCACATGCAGTTCTATATTAATATAGGTATATTTATGATAGAAAATTGGCTTTAGATGTTTAACCTTCAAATACATTTAAGAAGTATGTTGTCGACATGCTAAAAGCTAGACAATAATGCTAATACATGTCGCCATTGCACCAGCGCGCTATAAATAAAAGTGTGTTAAAAATACCATTAAATGTTTGAAGGATAGATTCCCAACTGAACTATAACTGTCTGGGGGCTGGGGCTCAGAAATATTTTCTGAGTAATTGAGCTTGACCAATGTCCAACAGATGTCTGTTACATTACACCTACCACGTGCACTACATGTATACATACAACTTATCAGAAAAATCATTAATAGTTTGTTGTGAGTGAACATATACTCTTTGAACGAACTCGTTTCAACAACAATCACAATGAATAAGAAAAAAACCTGTAGAGAGCCACATTAAGGCAGTTTCCTTGCTGATCAATCCCTCCCAAAGAACAGTTGTGAACGTTGTAAAGAAGACAAGACTGGTAAACATGTAAAATTATTGTAAAGTTTTAAAAGAATATAAAAATTATCTTACAAATTGACGTCAAACTCTAGTTTCTATAATTGTTACTATATATATAAAAACAGTTACCAAGCTACAGCAGTAGCCAACCATCGGCCTTCATTCATTTGGGGAAGTTCTTCCCATGAATGGGATCAAAATTGAATGACTCAACTGACTTAGCGCAGTTTCCTCGCCCACCCATTACAACAATGGCATTCCCAGTAACTACCGCCGCACATCCTCTCCTCTTATATTTCATTGCAGGTAACATACGACTCTTTTCTGACTGAACATTATAAATAACAACAGTATTTAACTCTTTATCATCTTTGTCAACACCACCTATTACAACTACATTATCACCCCAACTTACTGTTGCCATTTCAGACACAGCAAAAGGAAGTGGCGCCATTTCTTTACATTCGTTCTCGTTAATATCGTACATTACAACACTATCAACACTATATTTACACTGATTAGATTTCCTTCCTCCAAGAATAAAAACTCTATCATTAAATAATTCTACGCTAGCAAACGCTTTCGGTTCAGGCAATCTAGTTAAGAACTTTGGGGTATAAGAAGGATCCAGTGAAACTTCATGAATACTGTCAGATAATTTATTGTCATCATCCCCTCCTATTACTAGCAACCGTTCATTATAAACTACACTACAGTGTCCACGCAACTTGCCAGGAAGTTTGGCTGGAAAATCAAACCATTGTGCGGAATCCAAGGTTGGGTTAATGGCCATATTTTCCATGCTATCAGTATTGCTATAATATGTCCATCCTCCCGTGACAGTAAAGCGACTTTTATAAACAAATGAGGATGCTGCATAGCGACATTGTTTCATTGGCTGCAGTGGCACCCACGACCTCCTGGACCAATCGAACATTTCCACAGAATTTAGACTTTCGTATGGCTTCCAACCGCCTGCAACAACTACGCCATGTTTCACATTTGTTGCATCATTTTTGGTTTCTTCAATTTCTTTCATCATTTTCTCCTGCACAGTTTGAATACCACGTATTTGATCTGGTAGTGTTGCCAGCTGACCAAGCTGCTCCTTGATTTCCGTCAAATTCTTCTTAATGTCCTCCATTTCATCAAGTTTAATAAGTTTGTCATTTACTGCTTTCAAATTCTTCTTATTACTGTCCTCCATTTCGCCAAGTTTGTCATTCATTGCCTTCAAGTTCATCTTTACTTCATCCATTTCATTGCTTATCTCGGCGCAATTATGACATTTCACCTTTCTGAATTCACAAATTTCTGTCTCGTGATGCGTTCGATCTCGTTTGTTGATCTCCACAAGACATCCTTCGTTGGAACACACCACTGGAGTGAACCCACAATCTTTGACGTGACTTTCAAGATTTCCCAGCTGCACACACACAATCACGACAGCCTCTGTCGAAATAATCGCAACGAATATTCAGCTCAGACATACACCCCGTCACGAATCTTGGTGCTGGAGTTAAGGTTTCTAATGTGAGTTCCTCCATACAGGAAGGACATGTAGACGAGTTCGTCAGATGTCGAGTTATACAGGGCAGGCAGAAAAGATGTTGGTTTCTCTGGCACATTACTGGTTGTTTGAAGACGTTGAGACAAATTGGACAATGGTAGTTTTGGTTAACGACATTCTCAAACCGATCTACATCGTAACCTTGCTCGTAGGATTCCATCTCTTGGCGCTTTTTCCTCAGGTCAAAGACAAAGCTAGGTTCCGTTTTTATCGTTGGAAATCATTGTTACATAGTAGTAGAATATCAGTTGAATAAGTTACTGTACTTGACTTGACTTGAGCAACAGACAAAGAACTCCGAAACGCTCTCAGTGTTTTACTTTCACTTTGCCACGTCAGTAAGACAAGATTATTTTGATCGAAACTGAATAAATTAGAGTCTTGTGATTCTAAAAAGGTCGTGACCTGGGGTTCTTACTGGACGTGATTGGCTGTGATACTGAGAAAAGAGGGATCTGTTTATTTTGTTTCAACGTATTTTGAATAATCAAGGCGGCGTCGCAATATTAAAATAGACAGGCTTGAGCGTACATTAGATTATTGTGACACTGTATATGGAACTGTTGTGAGAAAGTCAATTAATTACAATAAGAAAATACAAAGATGGGCAGCCCGTATAATAATCAGCAATGTGAAAAGGTGGTAAACTACCGAGATTTACTGCCGAAATACTGACGTTTCGAGTAGAGTGCATATCATCAGCCATTCATTCACTCTGATGAGGGACTCCACTCGAAACGTCAGTATTTCGTTAGTACCATATAAAAGCTCTATTAAGCCCCCTCTCTAATAAGCCCTGCTTTAGAGCTACAAGTTTCAAATTACTCACCCCCTGTTTTAAGCACACACACCCACCCCCCCCCCACCACCCCCCACCCCCCACCCCCAGAAAAAAACCCAACAAACCAAGATGGTTCATGACGCGTTAGATCAAAGGTGGCGTAATTTATTCTTCATTTGAACGTCTCCTATTTGCAACTTCATGGGTGACAATTTTAAGACTTTCTTATCAAGCTCAGTTTTAAGGATATCAACAATCCTTCTTGAATGGCATAATGCACTGTATGTTACTGGAAAAGTGGGATTTGACAGTACTATTAATCCCCCAGGAGGCTTATTTCATTTCAGGACCCAGAGAAGGGGGGCTTAATAGAGCTGTTACGGTAACAAATCTCGGCAGTTTACCACCTTTTCACTTTGCTCTATCCAAAACACTGCCTACACAGCACTCTACTTTTTACACTCTCGTATAATAATGAGGTCATCAAGTAGTGATGAAGCGCTAGGATATTTAAGATATGATATCCTAGAAAGCACACGGGGAAAGCATGTGTAGAAATTTGTAAAGCGTTGCATGAATGGACGCTCTCGACAATCTTTTTCATAATTATTTTACACTGAACAAAGACAATCTCGGTAGATCCACCGGACAGAGCACCAAGAGATCGTGATATCCCCCTATATAAGGGACGGTAGTACAGTCTAATACAATATGAGCCGCTGAACTGTATGTAATTAATCCTACTTAAGCTACAATGAGTTTATATCATGAATACTTTGTTTAGAAGTCGTAGAAAAGGGGAAAAAATTATTTAAACAAGGAAAAAGCTCAATTTGAGCAAATGCAATGGGTCCTAATTTTTAATAGTACTGTACGCTGTACATTTTCTTTTTAATTTTCCTCATCAACTATTAACGAGTATTTTAATCAATGTTTAAAGGTCGTGGAAAGAACATCAATATAGTTTATTGGGAGTGAACATACTCTTTGAACAAGAACTCGCTTCAACAACAATCACAATAAGAAAAAAACTGTAGAGAGCAACCTTAAGGCAGTTTTCTTGCTCATCAATCCCTCCCAAAGAACAGTTGTGAACGTTGTAAAGACAAGATTGTAAACATGTAGGAAAAAGCTTTATTTTAAAGTTTTAAAATAATATAAAAATTATCTTACAAATCGAGATCAAACTCTTGTTTTCATAATTATGACTTTATATATAAAAACAGTTACCAAGCTACAGCAGTAGCCCACGCTCGGGCTTCATTCATTGGGGGAAGTTCTTCCCATGAATAGCGATCAAAACTGAATGATTCAACTGACTTAAGGTAGTTTCCTTGCTCATCTTCCCCACCCATTACAACAATGGCATTCCCAGTAACAACCGCCGCACATGCTCTCCTCTTATATTTCATTGCAGGTAACATATGACTCTTTTCTGACTGAACATTATAAATAACAACAGTATTTAACTCTTCGTCATCTTTGTCAACACCGCCTATTACAATTACATTATCACCACAACTTACTGTTGCCATTTGAGACACAGCAAAAGGAAGTGGAGCCATTTCATTACATTCGTTCTTGTTAATATCGTACATTACAACGCTATCAACACTATCTTCAGAGTAGAAGGTTGAACTTCCTCCAACAATAAAAACTCTATCATTAAATAATTCTATACTGGCGTACACTTTCGGTTCTTGCATTCTAGTTAACAACTTATTGGTATAAGGAGGATTGAGTGAAACTTCATGAATACTGTCAGAGTATTTACGTTCACTGCCATCATACCCTCCTATTACTATCAACCGTTCATTATAAACTACACTGCTGTGTCCACGCAACTTGCTAGGAAGTTTCGCGGGAAAATCGCGCCATTGTGCGGAATCTAAGACTGGGTTAATGGCCATACTTTCCATGCTATCAGTCAAGCCATGATCTGTCCATCCTCCCGTGACAGTAAAGCGACTTTTATAAACAAATGAAGATGCTGCTCTACGACATTCTTTCATTGGCTGCAGTGGCACCCACGACCTCCTGGACCAGTCGAACATCTCCGCAGCCTTTAGAATTTCGCCTGCCTTCCGACCGCCTGCAACAACTACGCCACGTTTCACATTTGTTGCATCGTTTTTGGTTTCTTCAATTTCTTTCATCATTTTTTCCTGCACAGTTTGAATACCACGCATTTGATCTGGTAGTGTTGCCAGCTGACCAAGCTGTTCCTTCATTTCCGTAAAATTCTTCTTAATGTCATCCATTTCGTCAAGTTTAATAAGTTTCTCATTAACTGCTTTCAAATTATTCTTAATGTCCTCCATTTCGTCAAGTTTGTCATTCATTGCCTTCAAGTTCATCTTTACTTCGTTCATTTCCTTGCTTATCTCGGAGCAATTATGACATTTCTCCTTTCTGAATTCACAAACTTCCGTCTCGTGATGTGTTCGATCTCGTTTGTTGATCTCCACTAGACATCCTTCGTTGGAACACACCACTGGAGTGAACCCACAATCTTTGACGTGATTTTCAAGATCTCCCAGCGGCACAAGCTCACGACAACCCCTGTTGAAATAATCACAACGAATATTCAACTCAGACATACACCCCGTCACGATTCTTGGAGCTGGAGTTAAGGTTTCCAATGTGAGTTCTTCTTGACACGAAGGACATGTCTGCGAGTTCGTCAAATGTCGAGTTATACAGGGCAGGCAGAAAAGATGCTGGTTTCTCCGGCACATTACTGGTTGTTTGAAGACATTTAGACAAATTGGACAATGGTAGTTTTGACTAACGTCATTCTCAAACCGATCTACATCGTAACCTTGCTCGTAGGATTCCATCTCTTGGCGCTTTTTCCTCAGCTCAAAAGCAAAGTTAGGTTCCGTTTTTACCGTTGGAAGTCATTGTTACATAGTAGTAGAATAACTTACTGTACTTGACTTGAGCAACAGACAAAGAACGCCGAAACGCTCTCAGTGTTTTACTTTCACTTGGCCACGTCAGTAAGACAAGACTAATTTGATCGAAATTGAATAAATTAGAGTCTTGTGATTCTAAAAAGGTCGTGACCTCGAGTTCTTACTGGACGAGATTGGATGTGATGCTGAGAAAAGAGGGATGTCTTTATTTTGTTTCAATGTATTTTGAATAATCAAGGCGGCGTCGCAATATTAAAATAGACAGGCTTGAGCGTGCATTAGATTATTGTGACACTGTATGGAACTGTTGTGAGAAAGTCAATTAATTACAATAAGAAATTACAAAGATGGGCAGCCCGTATAATAATCAGCAATGTGAAAAGGTGGTAAACTACCGACATTTTTACTGCCGAAATACTGACGTTTCTAGTAGAGTGCATATCATCAGCCATTCATTCACTCTGATGAGGGACTCCACTCGAAACGTCAGTATTTCGTTAGCACCATATAAAAGCTCTACTATGCCCCCTCTCTAATAAGCCCTGCTTTAGAACTACAAGTTTCAAATTACTCACCCCCTGTTTTAAGCACACACCCACCCACCCCTTCCCTGTTATTTGGGATCTGGGATGGAGCGTCTGCACGCAGGCTAACCCAGCCCCAGAAAAAAACCCAACAAACCAAGATGGTTCATGACGCGTTACATCAAAGGTAGCGTAATTTATTCTTCATTTGAACGTCTCCTATTTGCAACTTCATGGGTGACAATTTTAAGACTTTCTTATCAAGCTCACTTTTAAGGATATCAACAATCCTTCTTGAATGGCATAATGCACTGTATGTTCCTGGCAAAGTGGGATTTGACAGTACTATTAATCCCCCAGGAGGCTTATTTCATATCAGGACCCAGAGAAGGGAGGCTTAATAGAGCTTTCACGGTAAAAAATCTCGGCAGTTTACAACCTTTTCACTTTGCTCTATCTAAAACACTGCCTACACAGCACTCTACTTTTTACACTCTCGTATAATAATGAGGTCAACAAGTAGTGATGAAGCGCTAGGATATTTGATATGATACCCTAGAAAGCACACGTGGAAAGCATGTGTAGAAATTTGTAAAGCGTTGCATGAATAGACATTCTCCACAATTCTTTTCATAATTATTTTACATTGAACAAAGACAATCTCAGTAGATCTACTGGACAGAGCAGTCATCTCCACCTGTTTAGTGTTAGACTTGAAAGCACCAAGAGATCGTGTTATTATCATGGTTGCATTGTATATCTCAAATTCAACAATAATTCATGAGATAATCAGCCAATTACAATAGTTCATTCAATCACCTGACTGAAGTTAGATACTCCAGTAAAACACGCTAAAATCGTATACCACCCAAGATATTAGATGAAAACCGGTGTTCATCTAATATCTTAAAATCTCAATTATCTTTATGCAAAATAAACAAGTTAATGCATGTATGAATACATTTTACACACCCTCGTCAATAAAATCTCATGAGGATCTATTTTAAATGCATTTTTCAATTGAAATCGCTCGATTGAGATGCCATATCGGCAAAGTGGTTTTATTGCTTTCGAGTGTTTGGATTCCCCTGATAAAACACAAACGAGTTGTTGGTATATTACATAGATAATAATATGTAATAGTTTTGTAGATAATTTTTAGTGTATTTTATATGTAGTAATAGTTTAGGTTTTAGTTTTGTTTATAGTTAGTTGATATTGTATATATATATATATGTATATTTGTGAAATTCATTAATAATTCATGAGCGTTGCAGCCAATCCAATTTCAGAAATTACGTCACATGAATACCCCTGTAAACCCCATACAAACTAAAACCAATCAAAATGCTAATTAGTTACAACCACTAGTGGATGTAAATATCTCATACAACCACTATAGTGCTTGTAACTAATTAGCATCTTCACGGCACGAATGACATCCATCTATATCGGTTTAGTATAATTTCATAGTAGAAAAAAGGCTTTCCAGCTTTCTGATTGGTCCGCTCAGCGGTGAATCTGAGGTGATAGTCACCGCCTAGCGCGGTGACTATTGCATCACAAGAAATTGTTCTTCAAAAGTAGTTTTGGAAAAGAGACTTGTACTTATTCAACATTGCACTGACTTTACTCGTTTCAGTCTCCCCCTCGGAGTTGTCATTTTGAAGTATGAGATTTTAGAATTTGTTGGTCCATTGAACTGTTGATTATTTTTTTTCAAAATGGGGTCTATAGTTTTTGAGACAAACAAAAGAGCATAATACTGAAAACATTTATCACTGAGATGTTGTACATATCAAATATCGTGAAAACAAAACTTTATAAAGGTAAGGAAGTATATTTTCTATATTTCTTCGTATTTTTTGTATGTTTTGGCTAGGTTTTGGTCGTAGCGATGTGGCGAAAACTTCGTCATGAGTGAAGAGCATAAGATTGAACATGAATTAAGTGCAAAAAAGCCATAACACAGGATCCAAAACACCAGAATAAAAGTCTTTTTAGCATATATTTGAATGTATGTACAAGTTCAATTCCAAAGTAGGATGTTGTTTACTCTTTTTTTGAAATTATTTACTGACAAAGACTGTGGCTTGCTAGCATCGTCTGTGAACAAACAGAATCACCACTGTTAAAATGAAAGCAGTTGTTTAAAACTTTTTGTTTCAACGTGATTTGTTTTTTATCAACCTCTGAAATTATACTAAAACAATTAGTCACCTCAGTCTCGGTGACTATCGGTGTATTTACCGATAGTCACCTCGACTTCGGTGACTAATTGTTAAATAGTTGGAAAAACAGCAATAACACACAACAACAAATTCACATTTAATTTCACAAATGGCAAAATCATTTAACAACAATCCACTTATTTACCCATCCAAAAGTTATCGCAAGAATTAAATACACAATTATTAAATACCGGTGCAATAGTACAACTCGTAGCTGAACTACTTCTTACTGCACTTTTATCAGAACCCAAACTACATTCTGGAATGTCTATCGTTGCTAACAATTCATCAGATACACCCAAATCCCAAACCTCATCAAATGAAGCCCCTTCCTTTACAACAATTTCCGTTTCCTTTATCGGTGGTGCTAGCGCATTGCTAACAAATGTCGTCTGCGCGTCACTTGCTTTCTCGTAACGAAATAAACAATTTGATGTATGACCTGTTCGATCCCTGATTTGTTTTTCCTCCACACAACTTTGAAACAGGTGACTAGCACATGTTATCCGCAAACAGTGCGAGGTCTTCCTTTTTAATCCTGCCTTCGCACAACTTATCAGGTAATATTTTACTAAGAGTGTTTATTCCGATTGCACTCTTTTCATAAGCAAAACAGCCACTTCGGTTAGGCCTGAAATAAAAGGCATCAGGATTTGCTTCAACGCATACGGAAATTTTCTTCAAATATAAGCTATAAAAGCTTTCCAAACAACGAGAATGTGTTACGCCTATTTCATGACACTTGTGCTCAATAACCCTTGAACTCTTTTTCAAATCCTTCAACCCTCCGTGAAAAGTTTTTGACACGCTTTCATAAAAAATTATCAAGTTGTCTTTCACTATAATATTTGAAACCCTGAGAAGCCTATGCTCGTTCGATCTTAAACCGAAAAGCTTTCCATTATAAAAATATATCGTATGCAAAAAGACACTCAGCTGAATCGCCTCCCAATAGTCCCTTCGTCCAAAAGACTTCCTCTTCCTCCACAGTAATTTCATCTCGAACGTCCTTTTTGCATTTAACTTCAACTCCCTTCTTTGCCGCATCCCTCATTTCGCCATCAAGAACTTTACGAAATAGCGTAAACCTTACAAATAAAATCAGAAACAAAGACATTTAAAAAGCATAGTTGAAAAATAATAGTTCCGTAATATTGCACTCTAACCTATCATACATTTTACAATACATATAATGAAATACTATATACTCAATTACCTTTTATCATCTTTACAAAATGGATCCAATCCACTTTTCTCACTTAAATAGCGCTTCACACCACAAATTATAACATAAATAGTTCGCGGTGGATATCTCTCTCCTTTCCCGCTGCAAACTTCTTCCACAAATCGACTTAGCCACAGGTTTAATGTCTCCGCGTCCATACAATGCAATGGTGTAGACAAGTCTTGAACTTTAGACATATCCAAGACAATTGAACTTGAAACCAGATTCCTAGCCGTCTTATCTTCTCGCCAACTTTGCCAATATTCGAACACCTTTACAGTCCATTTCGTATTAGATCGTGTATTATTCGGAATAGTGCTATCAAGCAAAAGGCGCTCTTCGTCCTCATTCAAAGGTTTCCTAAACCGGCTAACACCTTCCATTTCCCCAGTTGAAGACAATCTACGCCCTTCATGCAACCGTCAAACATCCAACACAATTTCCATATTAATAAATACTTTTAAGGGCGAACACCTTTTTATATTCGCCTATTCTACAACCAAAACCCAACAATGCACTCATTGTCTAAGGCCCGCATCCGTTTTTTTTAAATTACACTCACAGTATCCCAAAGGGATTTTTACTATTCATTCATTTCACAAGTCATTTACAATATTCGTGGACGTGTTGTATTGGATATGAACAATACAACACGGCCACTCATATTGTAAATACTACATATATATATATATATATTATATGGAGAAGCCACTCGAACATAAAATCCATATCTTCTCGCCACCGTGTAATATCCCATTTATATTTATATATATATATATTTAAAACATGAGCAGCAGTGCTTTATCAGATATATAGGCAGCAGCAGTGTTTTATGAGGTATATAGACACGAGACGATACTGTAAATGTATTAAATAACTTCTAAAACGATCTATTTGGTAAGTTCACTGGCGTAGTAATTTTGAAAACGAACGTTGTCTAAGTCGAGAGAAATCAAAGCTAAAGTTTATGTAAACCAATCAAGAGGAATCTATACCACATATATAAACATTCATTAAACATGAATTTTCTTTGTGTTTTCCTCATGAATTATTAATGAATAACGTAATTATTAATACCTTTACCGGGTTTCAAAACTATTTTCTGTGATTGGCTAATTAGCTCATGAATTAATGATTTGAGAAATATATATATATATATATATATATATATATATATATATATATATATATATATATATATATATATATATATATATATATATATTTCTCAAACTTATTAATAATTCATGAGGAAAATTCAAAAGAAACCAACATTTAATCAGTATTTAGAAATCGGAGGAAGATTACGGTCAAATTTAGCAAACTTTGAGGTCGATTTTCTCTTAAAATATTGATCCGTTTGAGAAGCTATATCCAACACTCGTCAGTGTTCATCCTCCGATGTCTAGATACAGCCAAGCGGGATAAAAAAACTCGGCTTCGCCTCGTATTTTCAACCCGCTTGGCTGTATTTAGAAATCGGAAGAAGAACACTGACTCGTGTTGGATATATTACATATATATATATATATATACCATACGGCCTCTATAAGTATTGATTATAAGGTATCTATCTATTTCCATGTGTATCTCCTGTGCAGTAGTATACTGACTCATGAGAAGTATTTAAGAGATGAATTGTTCTTTTGTTGTGAAAAATGAACCGATACCTACTGATCATACCAACATTCACAACTATGGAAGATTTTCTATTTTTCAAAGTTGAGTGTATAAGTTAAACCACAATCAGAAATGAAGAGATTTAGATCTTTCTTACACCAAAGAAGAATGCTTGAAGTTCAGCCATGTTGTACTGACTACTTCATGTAATACGACTTTCACATGCAGTTCTATATTATAAGTACATTAATAATTATATAGAAAATTGTCTTTAGATGTTTGTTAACCCTTAAATACATTTAAAAAGTATATTGACTCAAAAAGCTAAGACTATAATGTGAAAAACACATCGCCACGGCGCGCAACAGCGCTATAACTGAATAAATGTGTGTTAAAAATAGCATTCAATATTTGAAGGTCATAGAGAAATCTTTAATAGCTTGTTGTGAGTGAACATACACTTTAAACAAGAACTCGTTTCAGCAACAATCACAATAAGAGAAAAACCGTAGAGAGCCACTTTAAAGCAGTTTCCTTGCTCACCAATCCCTCCCAAAGAACAGTTGTGAAAGTTGTAAAGAAGACAAGACTGCAAACATGCAGAAATAAGGTATATTTTTCAAAAGAATGTAAAAATTATCTTACAAATCGAGATCAAACTCTATAGTTTTCATAATAGTAGCTTTATATATAAAAACAGTTACCAAGCTACAGCAGTAGCCCACATTCGGGCTTCATTCATTGAAGGTAGTTCTTCCCATGAATAGCTATCAAAACTGAATGATTCAACCGACTTAAGGCAGTTCCCTTGCTCATCTTGCCCACCCATTACAACAATGGAATTCCCAGTAATAACTGCAGCACATGCTACCCTCTTATATTTCATTGCAGGTAACATATGACTTTTTTCTGTCTGAACATTATAAATAACAACAGTATTTAACACTTTATCATCTTTGTCATCACCCCCTATTACAATTATATTGTCACCCCAACTTACTGTTGCCATTTGAGACACAGCAAAAGGAAGTGGCGCTATTTCTTTACATTCATTCTTGTTAATATCGTACATTATGACGCTATCAACACTATCTTTACACAAGGCAGATTTCCTTCCTCCAACAATCAAAGCTTTATCATTAAATAATTCAACGCCGGCATACGCTTTCGGTTCTAGCATTCTAGTTAAGGACTTTGAGGTATAAGGAGGATCAAGTGAAACTTCATGAATAGTGTCAGAGAATTTCCCGCCATCATACCCTCCTATCACTATCAACCGTCCATTATAAACTACACTACTGTGTCGAGCCACCTTGCTAGGAAGTTTCGCGGGAAAATCGCGCCATTGACGCGTTAGATCAATTGTGGCGTAATTTATTCTTCATTTGAACGTCTCCTATTTGCAACTTCATGGGTGACCAATTTTAAGACTTTCTTATCAAGCTCAGTTTTAAGGATATCAACAATCCTTCTTGAATGGTATAATGCACTGTATGTACTGGAAAAGTGGGATTTGACAGTACTATTAAGCCCCCAGAAGGCTTATTTTATTTCAGGACCCAGAGAAGGGAGGCTTAATAAAGCTTTTACGTAAACTCTCGGTAGTTTACCACCTTTTCACTTTGCTCTATCCAAAACATATATCTACACAGCACTCTACTTTTCACACTCTCGTATAATAATGAGGTCATCAAGAAGTGATGAAGCTCTAGGATATTTAAGATATGATATCCTAGAAAGCACACGTGGAAAGCATGTGTAGAAATTTGTAAAGCGTTGCATGAGTAGACACTCTCTACCATTCATTTTCATAATTATTTTACATTGAACAAAGACAATCTCGGTAGATCTACTAAGCAAAGCAGTCATCTCCACCTGCCTAGTGTTAGACTTGAAAGTACCAAGAGATCGTGTTATTATCATGGCTGCATTGTATATCTTAAAGTCAACAATAATTCATGAGATAATCAGCCAATTACAATAGTTCATTCAATCACCTGACTGAAGTTAGATACTCCAGTAAAACACGCTAAAATCGTATACCACCCAAGATATTAGATGAAAACCGGTGTTCATCTAATATCTTAAAATCTCAATTATCTTTATGCAAAATAAACAAGTTAATGCATGTATGAATACATTTTACACACCCTCGTCAATAAAATCTCATGAGGATCTATTTTAAATGCATTTTTCAATTGAAATCGCTCGATTGAGATGCCATATCGGCAAAGTGGTTTTATTGCTTTCGAGTGTTTGGATTCCCCTGATAAAACACAATAAACGAGTTGTTGGTATATTACATAGATAATAATATGTAATAGTTTTGTAAATAATTTTTAGTAGATTTTATATGTAGTAATGGTTTAGGTTTTAGCTTTGTTTATAGTTATAGTTGATATTGTATATATATATATATATATATTTATTATATGGAGAAGCCACTCGAACATAAAATCCATATCTTCTCGCCACCGTGTAATATCCCCTTATCTTTATCAGATATATAGGCAGCAGCAGTGTTTTATGAGGTATATAGACACGAGACGATACTGTAAATGTATTAAATAACTTCTAAAACGATCTATTTGGTAAGTTCACTGGCGTAGTAATTTTGAAAACGAACGTTGTCTAAGTCGAGAGAAATCAAAGCTAAAGTTTATGTAAACCAATCAAGAGGAATCTATACCACATATGTAAACCTTCATTAATTTTCTTTGTGTTTTCCTCATGAATTATTAATGAGGTTTAGAAATATTACGTAATATTTAATTATTTAACACCTTTACCAGGTTTCAAAACTATTTTCTCTGATTGGCTAATTAGCTCATGAATTATTAATGAGTTTGAGAAATATATATATATATATATATTTCTCAAATAAATTAATAATTCATGAGGAAAATTCAAAAGAACACAATATTTAATCAGTATTTAGAAATCGGAGGAAGATTACGGTCAAATTTAGCAAACTTTGAGGTCGATTTTCTCTTAAAATATTGATCCGTTTGAGAAGCTATATCCAACACTCGTCAGTGTTCATCCTCCGATGTCTAAATACAGCCAAGCGGGTTAAAAAAAACTCGGCTTCGCCACGTATTTTCAACCCGCTTGGCTGTATTTAGAAATTGGAGGAAGAACACCGACTTGTGTTGGATATATTACATATATATATATATATATATATATATACCATATACGGCCTCTATAAGTATTGATTATAAGGTATCTATCTATCTCCATGTATCTCCTGTGCAGTAGTATACTGACCTCATGAGAAGTATTTAAGAGATGAATTGTTCTTTTGTTGTGAAAAATGAACCGATACCTACTGGTCATACCAACATTCACAACTATGGAAGATTTCTAGTTTTCAATCTTGAGTGCGGTATAAGTTAAAACACAATCAGAAATGAAGAGGTTTACACTTTTCTTACGACAAAAAAAGAATGGTTGAAGTTAAGCCATGTTGCACTGACTACTTCATGTAATACGACTTCCACATGCAGTTCTATATTACATGTAAATTTATAATTCTAGAAAATTGTCTTTGGATGTTTGTTAACCCTTAAATACATTTAAAAAGTATACTGACTCTAAAAGCTAGACAATAATGTGAACAACACATCGCCACGGCAACAGCGCTATAACTGAATAAATGTGTGTTAAAAATAGCATTCAATATTTGCAGGTCATGGAAAAATCATTAATAGTTTGTTGTGAGTGAACATACTCTTTGAACAAGAACTCGTTTCAACAACAATCACAATAAAAAACAAACTGTAGAGAGCCACTTTAAAGCAGTTTCCTTGCTCATCAATCCCTCCCAAAGAACAGTTGTGAAAGTTGTAAAGAAGACAAGACTGCAAACATGCAGAAATAAGGTATATTTTAAAGTTTCAAAAGAATATAAAAATTATCTTACGAATCGAGATCAAACTCTATAGTTTTCATAATAGTAGCTTTATATATAAAAACAGTTACCAAGCTACAGCAGTAGCCCACATTCGAGCTTCGTTCATTGGGGAAAGTTCTTCCCATGAATAGCGATCAAAACGGAATGATTCAAATGACTTAAGGCAGTTCCCTTGCTCATCTAGCCCACCCATTACAACAATGGCATTCCCAGTAACAACCGCAGCACATCCTGTCCTCTTATATTTCATTGGAGGTAACATATGACTCTTTTCTGACTGAACATTATAAATAACAACAGTATTTAACGCTTTAGCATCTCTGTCAGCACCGCCTATTACAATTACATTGTCGCCCCAACTTACTGTTGCCATTTCAGACACAGCAAAAGGAAGTGGTGCCATTTCTTTACATTCGTTCTTGTTAATATCGTACTTTAGGACGCTATCAACACTATCTTTAGACCAGCTAGATTTCCTTCCTCCAACAATCAAAGCTTTATCATTGAATAATTCTACGCCAGCACTCACTTTCGGTTCTTGCATTCTAGTTAAGGACTTTGGGGTATAAGGAGCATCAAGCGAAACTTCATGAATACTGTCAGAAAATTTACTGCCATCATACCCTCCTATTACTATCAACCATCCATTATAAACTACACTGCTGTGTCCACGCAACTTGCCAGGTAGTTTGGCTGGAAAATCAAACCATTGTGCGGAATCCAAGACTGGGTAAATGGCCATATTTTCCATGCTACCAGTATAGCCATGATTTGTCCATCCTCCCGCGACAGTAAAGCGACTTTTATAAACAAATGAAGATGCCCCACAGCGACATTCTTTCATTGGCTGTAGTGGCACCCACGACCTATTGGACCAGTCAAACATTTCCACAGAATTTAACCTTTTGCGTTGATCCGTACCGCCCGCAACAACTACGCCATGTTTCACATTTGTTGCATCGTTTTTGGTTTCTTCACTTTCTTTCATCATTTTCTGCACGGTTTGAATACCACGTATTTGATCTGGTAGTGTTGCCAGTTGTTCCTTGATTTCTGCGAAATTCTTCTCCATTTCGTCAAGTTTAATAAGTTTGTCATTTACTGCCTTCAAATTCTTCTTAACGTCCTCCATTTCGTTAAGTTTGTCATTTATTGCTTTCAAGTTCATCTTTACCTCGTCCATTTCCTTGCTTATCTCGGCGCAATTATGACATTTCACCTTTCTGAATTCACAAATTTCTGTCTCGTGATGCGTTCGATCTCGTTTGTTGATCTCCAGAAGACATCCTTCGTTGGAACACACCACTGGAGTGAACCCACAATCTTTGACGTGACTTTCAAGATTTCCCAGCTGCACAAGCTCACGACAGCCTCTGTTGAAATAATCACAACGAATATTCAGCTCAGACAGACACCCCGTCACGATTCTTGGAGCTTGAGTTAATGTTTCCAATGTAAGTTCCTCCTTACACGAAGGACATGTCCGTGAATTCGCCAGATGTCGAGTGATGCAAGGGCGACAGAAAAAGTGTTGGTTTCTCTGACACATTACGGGATCTTTGAAGACGTTTAGACAAATTGGACAATGAAAGTTTTGACTAACGTCATTCTCAAACCGATCCACATCGTAACCTTGCTCGTAGGATTCCATCTCTTGGCGCTTTTTCCTCAGCTCAAAAGCAAAGCTAGGTTCCGTTTTTATCGTTGGAAGTCATTACATTACATTAGTTAAATAGTAGAAGAATATCGCTTGAATACAAGTTACTGTACTTGACTTGAGCAACAGACAAAGAACCCCGAAACGCTCTCTCAGTGTTTTACTTTCATTTTGCCACGTCAGAAAGATAAGACTAATTTGATCGAAACTGAATAAATTAGAGTCTTGTGATTTTAAAAAGGTCGTGACCTCGAATTCTTACTGGACGTGATTGGATGTGATGCAGTGGCGGAAGCAGTAGCTGCAGTTGCCTGGTACCCTGGCCCAATCAAAGAATATGGGCCAGGTAACCACTAAAGACTTCTGCTTTCCTATTGGTTGAAATTTCGCGCGTTTTTAGTGGCTATGAGTGAAATTGCAATCGTCATAAGTGGATTTAGCCCTGATGACGCGAGAATGAGATTAGTGGTTACCTGGCCCATATTTCTTTTGAAATTGGGCCAGGGTACCAGGCTATAGCTGCAGTAGCTGAAGCTTTTATTTTGAAAAGTGGAAGCACAAGAAAGTTTTCATTTCAAGAAGTGGAAGCACTACTTATTAGTTATTACAATAACAACAGCAGCAAAATGGCGTGTTTTAATAAAAACAAGCGAAAGTATTCTAATCCCACAAAATAAGTGTTACGAAGTAAGTTTGGATAAAGAAATTTCTTACAAGTTACAACATGCTTGATGCTTCGCATTTTTCCATTGTCATTTGAATTTTGCTTCGCAAAATATTTTCTCTGAAATGTTGTTTTTTTATGCTTAGCATGTGATTTATAACAAAATGCACCATTAAAATAGTGTTTTGAAAACCTAAAATTTTTTACAAAATGTGTTCTCAGAATGCTGCAAATGCCATTTCAGAGATCCAAATTTTAAAAATTTTCCGGGGGGACATGCCCCCGCACCCCCTACAAGGCTCGTGCCTTCGGCACTCGCCCCCCGAATATTTCGTCAAGTGTCCGCCACTGATGTGATGCTGAGAAAAGAGGGATGTGTTTATTTTATTTCAACATATCTTGAATAATCAAGGCGGCGGAGCGTAACTGTTGTGGAAAAGTCAATGCAGAATATTTAGAGAAATTACAAAGACGAACAACTCGTATTATAATGAGCAATGTGAAAAGGTGGTAAACTGTCGAGAGTTTTACTGCTGAAATACTGACGTTTCGAGTAGAGTCCATCATCAAACCCTTCTTTTAACTCTGATGAGGGACTCCGCTTGAAACAACAGTATTTCGTCAGTCAAAATCGCAGCAGTTCATCACCTTTTCATTTTGCTCTATCTAAAACACTGCCTCATATAATAACGAGGTAATCCAGCAGTAACCTGCGTGCCGCCACTGCCCGATTTTACAACCCGATAAGTCTATTACTATTGCGTGAAGTAACGTATTGAACTTTACTTGCGCATCCTAAGGTTTAGAAGAAATTTCGGACTGCGAGCAGGCTACCTACAAGCTTCTTCAAGAAAATGTTTGAAAATTTACCAAGGCCGTCCAAAAGACAGCTGATGGCTATAAGACCATGCTTAGAAGTAAGCTTACTGATCATACACTACATTCAACTAAGTTTTTCTCAAAATATGCGTGACATACAAAAAAACAGACCCTAGTAAAGAACAGCCCCATGCCTACATTTGCCGTCCACCATCCACGTTTCTCTCTGACGAAGGGCCTTCGCTCGAAACGTTAAGACTCCTACGTTCTCTGTTGCGGCAGTATATCTATATTTCGATTGTTGTTTCAACACTGCCTACGCAGCACGCTACTTTTAGCCCCACGCCTATATTGATTCCGCACAAACAAACGAAGTATAAACAAACAAACAAACAAACAAACAAACAAACAAACAAACAAACAAACAAACAAACAAACAAACAAACAAACTCACATGAAGAATTTAGCCCTGCTAACTCATTACTCATGCCTCATTAGACAACCGCAATTTTCCTCTTAACGAGTTTTACAAGGGAAAATATAAAATAGTACTCACCATCTTCATGTAAGACAATCGCATGATGATATTTACCAACAAAACATTGGGTATAGTGAGCCAAGTTTGAAAAGCGTCCTTCTTTTGGAAGCAATATGAATTTATATGTGTCATTCTTTCCACTATCTTTATAGGAACTATATAATTCATGAAAGCGGTCATCTAAAGCTGAAACAAACGATAACATCTATGTTACACGAGTTTGTAACTTTGTTATATCACGGGTTTATATATATAGAGAGAGTTTCTAAAAAACAATTAGGAAGATGATGTTTAGTGAAAAGAGAATGGTTTGGATATATTATAGTTTGGCGGTTAGGATGGATTCCGATCATATCCAGCTTTGCATGATGATGTAACAATTAAAATTCATATTTGTGGGTTATAAACAACTTTTTATTTCAAAAGTTCTCAGACTTCGGTGCGTGACCTCAGACCGTCTTCAGAGAACTTTACATTAAACGCTTGTTCACATTAGTAGGGAGCTTAAGCAAACTGGACGACGACGGCAATGTAAAGTTCAGTATCAAGCAGCAACCGCAAATCATTTAGTACGTACGGTAGTATTGAATACGTAACATTGTAAGTTTTTCGACATCCAAAATCTAATAGAATTCCATGGGTGTCAGATGTTGGGATCCGAGGTAACCGCGTTACCTGCAAGTGACTGGAGCTAACTGCAAACCTGGGTCAGAAGGTCTTGTGCACGCTAGAATAGTAGAAAATTTTAATTTTTCCCAGCATCTTTTTGCAATATTTACCGACCAGATTTAATAGGTGTCTTATTTGAAGAAGCAAACTCATCAACGTCAAGCCCTGAGTTATGTTTCCTATTGCCAAAATTGACTTTCTCAGGCCCAATTGCTCAAAAGGTTTCCCCCGGTGGCCCGGTCCTCCGTCGCAATTCGCAAGCTACGCGGTCCGGTTGCTCGCTTCGCTCGCAGGGCTAACTGCAAATTATTTTTGGTTACCTGCAAAAAAAGTAAATATACAGGCATGTAGAATTCTAAAAGGATTTTGTTGCATAGTTTGAAGCAAAACTCGACTACAGCTTTCGCCGTTCCACGAGTTAACGTCGTCCTGAAGACGTGCATGGAAATGATCTGAATAACGTTGTATGGAGAACGGGAACGGCGTTAAGATTACTCTTGGCTGACTAAAAATTGTTCATTTTCTTTGTTGTGTGACGAAAATTCTATCGTATTAAACCGGTTTTCCACTAGGCGACTTTTTTCGCGTGAAGCGAGTTTTTCTTTTGTCTCATGAGCTCTGAGCTGGAGCTAATCAGAAATCTATTGGATTCGAACAAAAGAAAGTCGCTTCGCGTGAGAAAAATCGCGTAGTGGAAAACCGGCTCTTTAAGGACGTTTTCCTTGACGTTCGCGTTGTGATTTGCTTAAGCTCTCTAGTTTGCCGACGCGACAAACTGAAACCGTTTAATGTACTGTAACTTCTCTGAAGACGGTCTGAGGTCACGGATAATAAGCTCCGAACTTTTAAATAGAACCCACAAATATGAATTTTAAAATGTAAAATGTTCTTCAGACTCGATAACTTGTTCTGGCCAGAGCCGACGGCTCCTTGGCACTAGCCAAAATGACTAAAGACGATAGACTAAAATACGTTAGGCCCCACCTGCTAATATTATATACACTACACTACACTACACTACACTACACTACACTACACTACACTACACTACACTACACTACACTACACTACACTACACTACACTACACTACACCACACCATATATTATTAAACAGTACAGTATTACTTACTATCCAAAGTTTCCTGGCTGTCTAATGAATATAGAATCTCTTCTTCCCTTTCATCAGACTGTTGGATATTAACAATATAGTTGAATTCAACTGGCACCTCTAAATCATCTACAAATCAAAATTATTATTTAATATTATTTAAAATTATGCAAAATTATGCGTATAACCTGCACAGCAACAAAAATGTCACTTTTGGAAAAAGAAATCAGCGTATTACCCGCACCATCGGATAACCCGCAGCCAGGACTTGAATTTGAAGTTTTCGGCAGTATCCAAGTGGATACCAGGTTTCTGAACTTTATAAGACGTTACGCTACATTGTAAGATGTTACGCTACATTCTAAGACGTCGCGCTACATTCTAAGACATTACGCTAATACGTTACGCTACATTCTAAAACGTCACGCTACATTCTATAAGACGTCGCGCTACATTCTAAGACATTACGCTACATTCTAAGACGTCACGCTACATTCTAAGACGTCACACTACATTCTAAGACGTCATGCTCTATATAAGACGTTACGCTACATTATAAGATGTTACGTTACATTGCAAGACATTACGTTACATTGTAAGACATTACGTTACATTGTAAGACGTTACGTCAGATTCTGTGGCTGTGCGCTATCGAAAATTTTATTGTATCCCGTTGGATACTGAAGTTAAGACTTCTAGTATCCCGTGGATATCGGGATACCGCAAATTTCAAGCCCTGTGGCAGCTGCTAATAATAGGTTTGGGACCACAAAATTTAAAAAAAGTACAGTACCGGTAGTTGAAAGATGAAAGTAGAATCCTTGGTCTCCAGTCTTCGTGATGGTGTCGTCTTAAGAATTCAACAGATTACCGCACCACCCTATTACCCGCACTAATTATGTTACCCAGAAAATACGGTAGTAGAATTTGTTTACCTGTAGAATTGCCATGCTTAAGGTTCAATTGCGATGATAACAGGTCTGCTAAAAGCTGTTGTCTTGATTTATCTTTTACAAAAATTAGCGATATATTAACTTGAACAGATAACTAAAAAAATAACCAAAAATACTCAACAAACACTGACAACATACACTTTAATACCTTTTATAGAAATAAAGAATAAATTGACACAACTCATGTATTTTAACATACTGTAGTCAAGCACAAATCAATAATCTTTTTATAGGTGTGGTACACTTGATATTCTGGTTCTTGTCAACAATGAAACAGCAAATACGGTTCATATATTTGCTATTGCTATTTCAGTCATTAATAATATAGAGGGCAAAATTACTCGAATATGATTGGCTAATGAAGAGGCAAAATTACTTGCACTTCATTTGTTCCTTGATCAGCAGTTCTTGCATGTGATTGGTCACTTGGTTACTTAGCAACAGTGAGACTCAGAAGCCTCAGAGGACTGACTTTTTCAACAAATCTTCAAGGTTTTTCAGTCTGAAAATGCTTTTTTGTTTATAATAAAAATAAATAGCTTATATAGCACCACTTCCGTCCAATGGCGCTTTACATAATGATTATAAAAGTTCAATTATTAAAAACTTAAAAAATTAAATACTAATTTAAAAAGCTTGTTTATACAAAAACGTTTTGAGTTTACTCTTGAAAATGTTTAGTGAGGTAGACTGTCTGACATCATCTGGTAGACTATTCCACAAGATAGGACCGCAGACAGAAAAAGCCCTAGCACCATAGAACTTTAATTTAAATTTAGGAACAGAAAGTAGTTTTTTATTAAACGGAGACTGCGAGACGGTTTGTAAGGCTGTAGAAGATCTTTTAAGTATTGTGGAGAGGAGGTGACATTTAGTGCTTTAAAGATACAAGCTAGAACTTTAAAAATTATTCTCTGCCGTACAGGTAGCCAGTTGAACTAATTTAACTTATTGAGGGAGTGTAAACTATTAGTGAAAATGAATACACTAGAAAATTTACAAACTTTTGCCTATGTGTAAAGAAAGCTACAGGCACAGCAATAGAGCAGGGAAATTTGGAATGTTGCCGAGCACCGACCATAATAATTAAGGTACATGTACTTCTGTCAACATTTTCTGGACATAATATAGCTCTTGAATAATTTTGCCCACTATATTATTAACACTTAATTGCATGAGTTCTTGTAAAATTAAGGTTTAATTTCACTTGTGTTTTCAAAATCGTACAAATTACTCTGGTCGCTTCGCGACTCGGGTAATTTAGTAAAATTTTGAAAACACTCGGGAAATTAAACCTTTATTTACCTCGGCCCCATGCAATTACCTATACTAATTTGAACATTTTCCCATTAAAAAAAACATCTGGGCTTCCAGTTTCCCAACCCTACCTGGTTTTTGGCCAGCAAAATGCTGAACCTAATATTTTTATTGAATTTTTGAGTAGTATGGACCCATTTGCAACATGATTTGCATCTTGGGATAGCAAGTATAGTTGTTGAACCTAGTAATGTGCTCAAAATTGGCTTGAATCGATATTGTCTTATCATATAAATTGATATTTGGTTTTGGAAAGAATATCATGCCTGGGCACTAAAAAAAGAGAAACCCAATTACCTACACCCTACCTAAGTTTTTGCAAAAAAAATAGCAAACCCCAGTATTTCTTAGCCTTAAAATAATTGAATATCTTTCAGATAAGAAACCATACAAAAATTGTTGAAAATTAGATTATACTGTACAACTTTTCCATTATTGTTGGTTGTATGTACAAGCTGTTGCAAGTTCTTAATACTCTAACACAACTCAATCAAACTCAAATCTGCAATGTATTTCACACCTCTTCACTTGGCATCACTGTGCCACTGCAAAATCCAACCCAATCTCACCCAACAACCACTGCCCTCTAAAATTCTCAGTTGCACCCTAGCAGAACACCATCGTGCAGATGAAATATCTCCAGTACCCACCCAACCATTGCAATATGTATGTAAAAGTATTCTGTAGTGGTTTATAAAATTGTTTACAAAGTGTCAATATTCTATATTTACACTTTTATCCCTTGTTGGAGAAACATTATCATGTATTCCAGATGAGCTCTGCCTCTTTAAAGGCTCATTTACACAGGCAATTTTTGTTGCAATCTTTCTCCTTCTGACACATGCGATTGAATGATTGACTGAACCTTTGCGTAGTTGAGCTATACGAGTTAGGTTCAATACTTTGGTGAGACATTCATTCAATCACATGCGCCAGGACGAGAAAAATCACAACAAAAATCGCCAGTGTAAATGGGCCTTAAAGCAATTTATGAAATTCCAGGAGAGGGCACTTTTTTAAAACATATTGAAAATTCCAAGGAATAGAAAAATTCCTAGAAATTCCAGGAAAGAGGACAAATGTCAATTGGAAGGGGTTATGTGAGAACAGGGTGGTACCGTGGATTGGTAGTGATAATTTTTTAATTATCCCACGCAATCTCATGGTTGGTTTTGCACCCATTACCTTCAAGTATAACATCACATTTATGGGTAATTGTTTGATGTTTAAAACCAGTATTTTAAGCAACCCGTTGAGGAATTGTGATAAAGCATTTGCAAGTTGCTGATTGAATCCACCAATCAAAATTGCAATGTTGCGTATCAATATTGCAAAGTCGTACGCAAGAGAACATCCAGTTTGACTATAAAATTGTTTGAGGTCACACACTTTTCAATCTTAGGAAACCCCCTCCACAATGTTCTTAACACAACAACCCTACCCACCCACCCCCAATACTTTCACCACAGTTTTGGACAAATTAGAAAATCGACCTTAGCAAAAGATGGGGGAAACCAGTCCCCCCCGGCAACACCCCTGTGTGAGAAAGGGTTCCTCAACAAGGGAAAGTTTGGACAAAAATTGAAATAAAGTTAAATGAAGATTTGAGTCACAATTTTCACTTTGCTCTACCCAAAACATTGCCTATACACAACACTCTACTTTTTTACACTCTAAAGAAATGATTTCTAAAGCGCCAAACCAAAGTGTTTATTTGGTTATATCAATTCGTCTTTATCTTTCAGTTTCTTACCTTTAAGGTTGACAGCTGTTCAATTTCGCCATAAGGAAGTGTTGCTCTATAAACTTTAGTGGTATTCCACCATACTGGAAGGCCAATAAGTACAACTACACCAAGAGAGACAAACGCAACCACACAACGTGTCTTCCTTTCTAAAAAACAAAAACATTCCCCAAAACATTTGAATTCAATTAACTCGTTATAACACACCGCGAATATCAAGCTGTACACTAAACAAACACGTATACATTTGTCCGGTAAGGTTTTAAAACCTTTTAATATTACAATATAGCAAAAAAGTGCTTCAAGTTGAATTTTACCTTCTTCTCCCGCCATATTGTTCTCCCGGGGGGTGGTAAGGTGGCAACATGACTGCACTCGGGTTCAGGAGCCTGCTCGTAGGCGGTATTTGGGAATATTTTCTATTGCCTAACCAATTTTGCATGGTCATCAAGTCTCAATACACCATGACCTCTATGGAAATTTGGTTGACGCTATTGGCTACCATTTATGTTACCATTTATTATTTATGTTGCGTTGCGATTTGCGGTTGTGATTTGCGGTTTCGATTGCGAATTGGTTGCGATTTGGTTGCGAATATTTGGTTGCGAATATTTGGTTGCGAATATTTGGTTGCGAATATTTGGTTGCGAATATTTGGTTGCTTTCAGAGTTTCAGGGCGCGCTTGCCTGCGCGCAGGCTAGGGTTCAGCTGGTGCGCTGCATTTGTAAAGAATAGAAAAAGAATAGAAAACAACACAATAAGTAGCTGTATTTTAAATGCATAATTCAGGAAAAGCCAGTAATTTTATTCACAAGAAGAAACAGAGTTTTAATGCGTTAATAGAGGAGCGCGGATGTTTTTCAACTCCGCTATTTTTAATCGTAACTGCTGACGACTTTGGCTACGATGAGAGAAGGGACGAAGGAATCATTGAATGTTTTACAAAAGGGATCGTAACACGCGCTTCGTTGCTGGTCAATGGCTCGTCTGCTAATACAACTGCCGTCCAACTTGCAAAGGAAAACAATATGCCTTTGGGAATACACTTGAATCTGACTGAAGGAGAACCTGTGGGTGATGGGAATTGGACATTGAAAGGGAACAATAGTCGCTTCCTTCGAGGGAAATACGGACTGAGAGATGCTCTGTCGTGTGGTGAAATTGATATGGCCCATGTAAAGTAAAGTATAAAAAGCCCATGATCAAGCTACATGCAGGTGGTACTTATCACAGCTCACAGCTGTCACCATCTATAAACCCATCCACTACCCCCTACTTAACAGGGGCGCAACTAAGGGGGGGTTGGGGGGTTGCGACCCATCACCCATGCCCTTTTTAACCCCTGCCCTTTTTGTACCTCTAATACTAGGTTAGACATTAGATAAACAGATAATTAATCATGTTGTAGCACGCAATACAATTCTCCGCAATAATGTGAGACCAAAATAAAAATTTCCACAACCGAAAATATGAGAAAAGCATCCTAAAAATGCAGGAAATGCTGTTTCCAAGACCCAAAATTTTCTGGGGGGGCATGCCCGGACCCCCTTAGAATCTCTGCTTCCCACACCACTGGCTTCTAGTCCCAAATTGTTTAGAGTACTGAACGACTTTGCCCTTTTTTTGTGTTCAACCCCTGCCCTCGAAATTTTCTCATTGCGCCCCTGCTTAAACCCACATATCTCACGTTACTTCACAGTGACATAGACTGATGATGTAATAGAATCCTAATGTTAACCCACACCCTTAAGCCCTAATCCTAGGTTGAGATGTGAAAGTGTGTTAATCATTGGCAAACCTACCAATTTTCCATACTGTATCCACTTTATACTGTACAGGTGACAGTGCTTTGGTCAACTGGACCTTATAGCCTGGCCCTTAGGCCCCCACAGTTACTTGTGTATATACGTACTCCAGTACTACTGCTCTATGCAATGTGCTATAGGGTATGGTTTGGGGCTCTCAAATAGGGTAATTATATACATGTACCAAGCCCTTGAATTATTGGGTCTTTTTTTAACCCCTTTATCGTGTAAAATCATCTGGTGTTATACAGTAAAGCCAAGGGGGGCTGTTTTTGGCCATCTCAGGCAGAAATGCATTAATCACTTATTAACCCGGCAATAATTGGTGCCTACATTTAGGATGTCTGAGCGTTCTCCCTTTGACAAGTAAAAGCATCTCAGTGGTGTTAGAGTAAAACTGTCTGGCATTAGACAGAGTAAAGCAATGAAAGGGCCATTTTTGGCTGGCTCAGGCAGAAATGGGTTAAACATACTTGCTGATTGCATAATATGTACTGTATGCCAGATTTTGATTCTTGTTTGCATTGTGTCAAGTATTTAGACTAAAAAATATTTAAAAATTGCAAACTTGTACCTTATTTTAGGGATGAAATTGATGCACAAATTAGAACATTTGTCCAGCTTGTTGGTTGTCTGCCAAACCATGTTGATGGTCATCAGCATATTCATGTCCTACCTGGAATCAGAGAGGTCATTGCTGAGGTGATGCAAACATATTCTCTTGGCCAGATACGCATTCCACTTGAGGACTGTGTAGATGAGTTTAACTGCAATCAAGAATTTTATGACAAGGTTTTTCAAGATGCAAGAGTAGCTATGGGGGTTTATACCAAGTGTGGTATCAGGTTGGCCTTTATTATTTTTTTTAAAGCAAAAGTAAATTATAACAATCTTTATAGACACCAAATTTACAAGATATTTAGTAATTAGCCTACAAAAACATATATGCAGACACTTTTCTGGGAAAGAAACACTGCATTTGCTGGCTACAAGACAGTACAGTACAGTACAGCACAACACTGTACAGTACGTGTAAATTTAATTCAAAATATTCATTAACAATTCATGTTGAAATTAATTCAAAAGGGACAAATGTGAAAGTACTCATCAAAATGAGAACCCTCAGATATCCTAGGCAGCATTAACAAATGAGTAACCCATTTCTGCCTAAGCCAGCCAAAGTGTGCTTTGCTCTAATGCCAGCCAATTTCATAATTGAAGGGAGAATCCTAGAGATCCTAGACAGCAATGAGTTAAGCTACAGTATAAAATAATTATAATGTGTGTCTTTGTTTTATGAGATATGGATGCAATACTTATGTGCCCACAGTAATTGGTAATAATTAACTGTTGTTAATATATATATAGTTCAATCTACAGACATGGTGTTTCGCTGTACGACAGCTCATCAGTGTAGCTTGGAACAATCTGAATGAATTTCACCAATTACTTATACACATGCGATCATCGGTGACAACCGCATGTGGGACAGCATAGGTGAAATACATTCAGATAGCGTGAAGTGCGCATGGGCCCAGTATAAATATATATTTATATATATATATATATATTTATTTATTTTTCTCTCTCTGTAAGTTGTAGGTTGTTTATAAAAATAAAATATCCAATATTACAACTTGTATTATCTATAACCATATAACAATGATTCTTTAATAAATAGATAATTTCCTAGCAATTATTTGTAGATGTGCTGCTGTATTCCTTTTGCATGCAACCTTTCACCTCAGTTTTTTGCAGGTTTCCAGAAAAATTTATTGGCATGTATCTGATGGGAGAGAATATGTTGAGTGTTGAGCGAATAGTCCATGCTATTGAGAGACTAACAAAAGGGGAACCAAGATCTGGTCCTTTCTTTTGTGAACTAATGGTACATCCTGGAAAATCATGTATTAATGGAGTTGGTGGGTGTGGGAATGGACCTGATGATTTTGCTTGTTCTGCTGATCGAGAACATGAGGCAAAAATCTTAAAAGACCCTGAACTTGGAAAATTTATTTGTGAGAAAGGAATTAGTCTAATGTCATGATTATGAGAATAGATAGCAGATTTTTACCATCATACATATACATACATTACCATCAGTACATACCTGTCCAGTAATAAATTAATGATCCCTTGTAAATCCCAGACAGGGATTGAACATGGAACTTTTAATGTTGAAACATTTTGATTATTTGAGCTTGACAGATGTCCATCAAACATCTATTAAGTATAGGTAATATATAGCTACCAAACCCGAGGTAACGTATAACGTCAGTTATTTACTGAGGCCTGAAGGGCCAAGGTAAATAACTTATGTAGTTACTGAGGTTGAGGTAGGTTGCCTAAGAAAACTGAGATACTGAGTATATTATCACAGAGGTTGTCTAAAAAATGCTTCAGTTGCAATAATTAATCCTTTATCACATTTGTGACCATTGATTAACCCTTATTTTCCCAACCACGCATAGATCAAGTTAATTGCCCCAGGCTAATGTATATATTAGCCTGGGGCATTAACTTGATTTATGTGTGGTTGGGTCCGAGTAATTATTATAAATAAACAACTGCGGTACATCAAAGAAAACCAAGGTGATCATGAACTAGTACTGTATTAATAATTATTTTATTAATTTACAGTACTAGCTGGCAGTAATAAGTTGTTACTGTAGTTCATATTACTTAAATTCTTTAAATGTTTCTTAAAAAGTTCAACAGAAACACTACATGTACAATGTACATCTAAGTTCAACAGGAAGCTAACTCCAAAACCTCAGGCCCCACAAACAAAATTGACAAATTAACTTGTTCAACAAATCAATTAACTCATCCAAGTTATTGTCAAGTGTCAACAAAATAGTCCTTCACAATTCAAGGGGTAATTCAATGTACCATTTTCTCAATTAAGTTTTTAAGGGTGACATACCGTAATTATTATTGTGTCCAAAAATTATTATAACAGTGTGTTAAAGGTTAAGAACTTGCACTCTGCAAATACATGTATTCCCAAACAAGATGACCATAATAATATTTTTAAGATCAATATACTTTTATTAACTACACTAATTTAAATACCTGTAAACACAAGAAAAAATACAAACATATTATTATTATGTTATGAGAAAATTTGTATTTATTTACAGAATACAGGTATAAGATTGTGTAACAAGCCTTAATTCTTTGCTTTATTATAAGTTTGTATTTATAAGAAAATGTTTAAATACAGTTGTTATACAGTTGTTTAAAATTGAAATTATTGAATATAACTAAATAAATTGTACATAAATTATAGAAATGGCTGAAATGTGCACCAAATGCACAATGTATTTCATTTCAAATCTGAACATTGCATCTGCAACACATTGTATTGAATTGCAAGTAAGAAAATTTGAGAAATATTAACAATCTTAGTTTTTTGCTTAGAGTTTATGTTGAGTTTTAAATTGTTCATCTTCTGTGGAGCCCTTCAATGCAGTCACTGAGCTATTTCCCCCACTCACTGCCATTGCTATAGCATCGTAGTACGACACACCAACTTCACGTTGATGCTTGTGGGCAGTGAAGCCAAACTTGGCCAGGGCAAACTCATCCTCTTGAATCTTCGTGTATGCGGTCATTCCATTATCTCTGTAATCCCTTGCCAGTTTGAACATAGCATGATTTAGGGAGTGGAATCCAGCCAATGTAACAAACTGGAACCTGAATCCAAGCTTGCCAAGCTCTTTTTGGAAAGTATTGATTTCACGATCATTAAGATTTGCCTTCCAGTTGAACGATGGTGAGCAGTTGTAGGCAAGTGGTTTTCCTGGGAACCTGGCATGGACGGCTTGGGCAAACCTTCTGGCTTCCTCGAGGTTGGGTTTACCAGTTTCACACCATAGGACATCACAGTATGGTGCATATGCTAAGGCACGTGCTATAGCTTGGTCAAGACCAGCTCGACAACGGAAGAAGCCTTCAGGAGTCCTTTCACCTGTTAGGAATGGTTTATCCCTGGGATCAATGTCCGAGGTAACCAGTCCAGCAGAATTGGCATCAGTGCGGCCAACAATAACAGTGGTGGTTCCCAAGACATCTGCAGCTAAACGAGCAGCATTGAGAAGTCTGATGAACTGCTGAGTTGGCACCAATACTTTGCCACCCATGTGACCACATTTCTTCTCTGAGGCAAGTTGGTCTTCCAAATGAATTCCTGCTGCACCAGCTTTGATCTTAAAAATAAATACAGAAAACTTAGGCTTGTATCATTACCATTATTTTGCCTGTCCTTGTGTAACCACAAGGTAAGCAGCACCCTTATAATTTATTAACTTGATCACACAGTGCAAGATGGGTACAAATAAATCATATACAATAACCTTGTCTAGTTGAAATCTTTTAAATATTATGTGAGCTTAACCCTGGAGAACCCAAGACATCTTTTATCGTTAGAAAAAAATAAATTTTAGTATAAAAATAAACAAAACAGGCTAAATAAACTAAAAAAATATGTTTTTTGGATTTTTGTCAATTTGCCCTAGATTTAGGGCTCGGGTCATATGTGACCCACTGGGTCTTTCTGTGATATTTACTGTCACTACTAGAATATATAAATATCAGAGTTTGAACAAAACTATTTTACTGTTATGATGCCAATGTCTAAGGCATTGAAAGAAGGCACTAGTATAACATACTAGCTTGTCATATATACAAAGTTACCATAGTTTTTACTTTATATGATACAGTTTGTAGCAATTTCTGCGCTCATTGAAACACAGAGGAACATCACATTTCTCACAACATGTGTCAGTTTTGATGGTCTTGCAGACAGCACAGCGACGACGCTTGTCTCTTTTCACTGGCCAGTGCGCAATTTGGTCAAAACGTGCATCTTCACAAGGCTCAACACGGATTATCTTTGGTGGTGTGGGCAATGTTTCCTCATCAAGGGATGGTCTAGCTGACTTTCTGGCGGTTCCACATTCAATCAGTGCTTGTGCAACCTTGGACTGGAATTGGCGCAGCTTCATCACACTCTTGCCTGTGATTCCCAGCAGGGAACAGTCACGCTTATACAGGAGCCATGCATTGATTACCCCAACACTGGTAAAATGCCAGAAGAGTATAAGGTACCATCTCCGTGTTCGAATGGAATACTTACAGCGGGAGATGTGGGCATCCAGCATATCAACACCACCCATGTGGGTATTGTATTCCCTGATGATGTATGGGCGGTCAACTTCGGTGTACTCTTTGCTACTCTTGTCCCAGCGGCGGGCTTTGTCGATAGGCTCTGTACCAGCATAGTTCGACATGAGGGTTACTGCTTTGGAATCCTGCCATCTAACACAGATGATATTGGTCTTCGCTTCAACTCTAAAATCATGTGATCCTCGTCCTTTCTTCTTGAGGGCCTTTTCTTCCAAGACATTGCACTTTGCGAGACGGTTCTTTCTCACAGTCCCAGTATAAAGAAATCCGTCTTCTGACAATTTCTCTATCAGTCCAACTGAGGTGAAGAAATTGTCAGCATATATCTTGTGCCCTACATCTTTTGGGAGAGTTTTGCACAGCTTTACAACAACATCTCCTCCAATGCCAAGCTCCTTTGCTCCCTTATCTCCACCTTTTCCCTGATAGACTTCAAAGTCATGGAGGAATCCATGCACAGAGCATCTAGCCCATACTTTGAAGCCCCATGGATGCGGCTTACCCCTTATATACTGCCGTATTTGCCCAAATTTGCCTTTGTAGGGTATCATCATTTCATCAATGGACTGATGTTCTGCAGCGGTAGTCTGAAGGCACTGAACTCGGAACATGTCCAGAAATGGTCGCATTTTCCAAAGGCGGTCTTTCTTTGTTTCCTCTGACACAGTTTCATTGTCCACAAAATGAATCAAAGAAAGAAGTAGCTGGAATCTATTCCTGCTCATGACTTCTGTAACTGGAGGGTACCGAGTTTCCTTTTCCCAGTACATCCGTATTGCAGGCATCTCAACAATGCCCATTTTGAAGAACATGCCCAGTACTTGTTCAATTTCTTTCACCGATGTATTTACACATTTACCATTCTTTTGGACACTGTATCTATTGGTATACTCCACAATCAGTTCTATCATTTCTTTTGTCACAAACCGCTTGAAGTAGAGTAAAGGTGTCTCTGTTATTCCAGTTGGATCTGTTGGTTCAACCATTTCACCCTGAAATAGATCTTGGGGCGCTTCAAAATCTTTTTTTCGCCATCTATATTTTGGTTTGGTCTTGGTTTTCCCCTTTTTGGTGATGGCCAATCTTCTTGCGAGAGGTACATCATCATTATCATCATCACCACTTGATTCATCATTCACCTCTGATAAGTGTTCATGGTCACTTTCAGAGTCACTACTCTCTAAATTATCAATGTTACCTGGGACATAGACTTCATCACTATCCGACTCATCGCTTGGGCCACCTAGGCTGACATCACTATCATCAACATCAAGTTCATCTAAAACTTGCTCAACAGTATAATGATGATCTTGCTTTCTACTGCTAGCCATGATAAACTGAATGATGAAAAAAGAAAACAGACACTATAAATAAACAGAACCTTTATATTCTACCCAAACAATAATTCTACAAAACCCTAGCCAAGTTGGTGTAAAGTATTGATTTGATATATATGCTAATCCATCACTATACTTTATCACCTTTCGAAAATCTGACCACTGGATAAAAATGACAAAAACTTCCACAGTAACCCAGTGGGTCATATGTGACCCATCGATTTTACAACTTGCTGTATGCAACACAAATTCGCAAAAACCTCACCAAAATACGTTTCACATGTTCACTAATAACTCATCTTTTAGTTCCAGTCATTAAAATATATATAACTTACTTCTTTATGGCTTGATTATTGCTTGAAAATCACAATTCAAAATAAATATATTCACAGTGAAAACCGCCATGTTTGTTAGAGAATTTCAAATGACGTAATTTCACAAATTCGGCACCAGGTCACTTTTCCGGGTGGGTCATATGTGGGACTCTGGGTTTTAGTGGAAAAAAATGATTAGCATCAAACATGTCACTAACAATGGGCTTTTAATATAGTGGGGTCATATGTGACCCCATGGGTTCTCCAGGGTTAAAATGTGAGAAAAGTACATTAAGAAAGTGACTTGGAACTGTTTGTTTTTTACCAGAAAAGACTTTACAGTCAAACCAGATGTTCTCTTGCATGCTACTTTGCAATATCGTGCAGCAACTTGCAAATGTCTAGTGAAGATTCCTCAATAGATTTGTTTAAAGGTTTGTCTTTCTTTTGAGTAAATACACAAATTTATGTTTAAAATAGTACTGTTGGTGGGTTAAGATATATAGTATTTTCAGCCATGCAAATGGTAGTTTAAGTAAAGAAATGTTTTATTCCCGAAACGTGCAAATTGCTCACGGCAACTTGTCAATCAACATTGCAATGTTGCGTGGGAATATTGCAATGTAGCTTGCAAGAGAACACCCGATTTGACTAGTTGAGAAATGATATTCTAGAGCTTACCAAACTGAAAATTTAATTATGCTTTTTTGTTTTGTTTTTTAGAATGACAAAAAGTTCAGTGTCTTCATGTATATACATATATGCAGTTTGAATTTTGTTTGACTGAAATTATCAGAGGGGGGGAGGTGCAGAAAAGTGTTGATTGTTATCAAGGAGACTTTGTTAGTTTGCCTTCATTCTTGAAATGAATCCAAAAAAAGTCTTTGAACAACACTTGTTTTTTCCACCCCCCTCTACCTCCCTTGGTCTGACTGAAACAAAGTAATACTAATGTCTGCAATACATGTTAATCACTGTCAGCAATACATGTTAATCACCCTGTTTCTAACAAGATCAAATTATTTTGTTTTGATACCAGTTATGTAGGGTCTGCCACAGAGTACTGTACTTTATATGTTTCTCTTTCTTCTAGTCTCAAGCAGGGTCACAAAAAAATTAAATTGCCTAGTCTAGAACAGGCACAGCATTTCAAAGCTAAAATAGTACATGCACACCCACTGATCTTTATACAACTGTTATATAGAGATCAGTGAGTACACCACTATACATGTATCTAGGATGGCCAGGGATTTTAATATACAGTATGTATTTATCACTATGCATCTATGGATACCAAGTTTTTCTAGCTTGAAATTTCCTGGTTATTGCCTATGATAATGCTTAATCCCAAGTACCCACTTGTCAACTGAAAGAAATCCTAATTTAACCTAGGCCAGTTTTAAATATAATTATAAGGAACACTCTCTGATAGAGACGTCTCTGATAGAGCTGATGACCTAATGAAATCAGCTGATGCAACATTGGTAGTGTTGCATCAGCTTTATTTTAACTTATTTAACAATTTTTTGGCGAACTACTGTAGTCTTAAAATCATATTCACATAGAGGACAATTAGCCTTGTGTTACTATATATTTATATTTATTATGTACTCAGAGACAAGTGGCTTACCATGTTTTTAACTATTTCAAAGCCATTCAATGGTCCGCCAAACCCTGCTTCACAATCCGCCACGATTGGGAGAAAATAGTCAATTTTCTGATGACTGTTTTCCATATGTTGGACCTGATCAGCTCTCTGGAAGGCATTGTTGATCCTTTCGACAAGTTTGGGGGCAGAGTTGGCCGGGTATAAACTCTGATCTGGAAACGTTTGACTAGCCAGATTGGCATCGGCAGCAACTTGCCAGCCGCTAAGATAAATACCCTTCAATCCAGCTTTGGCCATTTGAACAGCTTGCATTCCTAGGGACAACAAGACAAAAAGTATTATAAATATTAGTTGCCGATTACTGAATTGGCGCAACATATGTATTTGTCGAATTGCGGGGTTTGCCTTCAGCGTTCACTTCTTTAAAAAAATATTAGAAAAAATGTTTTTTGGTGTCGTTCTATTTAAAGTTGCGTTAATTTAAGAAAAGGTTCTTCCCAAAGAATACGGATATTTCTTTTAAAACATTCAATTAATTAGGTGGCATTTTATTACTATCTATAATTATATAATATTTGCCTCCTGTTGATACATTTTTGATAGGGTGGTTTGTTTCACGTCAAACTGTCTGTTTGAAAGTGTTTAATATAAGCAAGCTTTATGGTATAAACAATTTAATCTTTAATATTAAAATAGATCAGTATTAACAACGCTCCCTTTGGGAAACTTGGTCCATTTTTGTGGACGGTTCAAAGATGTTGAAATGGAGACCTCTTGGAGTTCGGACTTTGGACTGAATTAATCACATGCGTAGTAACTTTTGTTCAACGAAGTTCAAAGAAGAATCAGCCCACAGGCCACATCATCACATTCCTATCAGAAACTGGTTTAAAATCTGTATTACTGAAGACACCTTTTATATATATAGAACTTGAAAAAAAAACCTACTTGAGATAGAAATAGGATATGATAAAGTATTCAACTAGAAACAGTGACACTGTCACCGAGGTGACCTACTTTAATCTTCAATATGTTTGATAAACAAGTATTAAACTATACCGTTTTACCTGTCATTGCTCCGAGTACATTCATGTACTGATCATCTCCAGCCATCATGTAGGCCCATAATTTTTCTGCTCCGCGTTGTGCTAAAGTGTATTCAATTTTGATCGAGCCAGACAATCGCCTCACTGTTTCTGGTGTGTAGTCCCTTTTCACGTTGGCAAACCTGCCTTCTCTGCACGCCACTGAAGCCATTTGATCAAAAAAAGTCAAAGCCGGACTCTTTATAAACCTAGGAAGCGACAAAATAAAGTTCGTGACGGGTTCAAGCAACAAATAAGGATTGTCTTGAAACCAAAGAAGCGGGACACCTACCTGCGGCAAGATGGATGGGTCACTGAACAACACGCACATGGAGATTTTCACCAACAAAAACAATGTAAATAATACGTCGCCACGTGGCCTGTCACGCCATTGGCTAGATTCTAAGAATAAACCCAATGAATTCGTTAATTGGTTAAAAAAGAGACACACCCCTTCTGGGGGGGAAAAGCCATTGATATCCAATTCCAAACCACGGTGCCACGGATCAAACCTCTGGGATCAAACCAGAGACAGCAAGATCACATTTATAGCACTTTCAAAGGCAAGGTTTCCCGTACGATCACGCCAAAGAGTAAGTTCTGAGCTAAATTCTGGTTATTCTATATTATGTCCGTCTTGACTTTTTATTACAGGCATGTTTATAGTTTTTTTTGAGGATATTCCTGATTCTGAAAATGAATATATATAAATATCACATCTGACAACATGTCGGCTTGAGAGCTTGCATGTTAGATTGCACGTAGCGACCACAGAAATCGGTGTTCGATCGATACGTAGTAGCCTTTCAAGTAATAGGATTTCAAACAGTTTATTTACATTGATTAATGATATTAAATACGGTATTTTTGGGCTCCAACGCAGTGGCGGAGCCAAAAAGTTGGAGCCCAAAAAGCATAACAATGTGTCGGACCGTGGTCGGACTTTGTACGCGGGCTAGCCCACTGTCTTTGATCTTCCAGTCGCTGAGCCGTGCTTTAGTATTTTGGGGATCAAGGATAAGGTAGCCAGGTAGGGTAACTCACTATTATGTCCAGTTATAAAATGCCTATTAAACACAGCAAAAGGCAAGTCACAACATTTACTCAAAACAGCACAGGTCCGTATTCCGCCAAACTGTTGTGTTGTGTTGTGTTGTGTCGTACTATTGTTGTACTTGTGCAGCTGACTTATGTTGTGTTGAATTTCGCCTTGATTCGTTATATAACTGAGATGAATTGATCTATCTTAATTTAGTATCAGGAGTTTGTGGTTGTTATAGTTACATTATATTTATTTTAGATTTCACGCAAAAAGCCAATGCAGGAGGCTCCCACCATGAACTGCCCACCAGGTAGCTTAATTTGTTTATGGTTATTTACAGTAGTAACCAGGATCTTCATGTGTGATAATTGCCTGGGAAGAGGGTTATATAATCAAATAATGACATGCCACCATGCATATGATTAATAATAGAAAATTTGTTAATAATAGAAAATATATTTAAAAACTTTGGTAGTTCAGGTATTAAATGGGTAATACATATTAGCCATTAAATATTTATTCCTGTTTCTGATTGGCTGAATCCTCTCGGTTAATTTTGCATTGCCCATGTTTGGTAATGTTCAGAATTATAGGTAATGTCAATTGTCCTTAGAACTCAAGCTCCTGCATGCACCCTCCTGCACACATTTTTATTTCAATCAGGGGTGGTGCCAAAAGGGGGCAAGGGCCCCCCTGTTGCCCCCTCCCCCCCCCCCCCCCCCCATTGTGGAAAATGTACAGATTTGTTGAGGAATGATCTGGAAGAAAAACTTTTAACAATTGGCAAAGAACATTTTTTTTTTAAGGTTACTGTATGTATATATATATATATATATATATATTGTGTAAAGGCCAACAGTAATAATTACAACGCATGTATATATATATATATATATTGTGTAGAGGTCAACAGTAATAATTACAACACACATATATATATATATATATATATTGTGTAGAAGCCAACAGTAATAATTACAACACAATGGAATGACCCAATTCCATTTTCTGTCTGCAATATTGAATGAAAATGGAAAAAGGGCACACTAGATGTTCAACAGATTTTTCTTTCTGATAGCTTGAAAATACTGTAGATGATGTAGCTTGTCGGTAATTTCATGCTGAGAAGATGGAAAAAGCTATTCTGGACAAATTTTTCAGGGGAGAATACCCCCAGACCCCCCTACTAGCCCCCCGTTGGGGACCTTAGCCCCTGTGTTGGGGAATTCCTGGCATCACCCCTGATTTCAATCCATACTCCCCATATCTGGCCTTGCAAATCTGCTTCACAAATCAGACACTGACTTGTATAATAATAAAAGTAGTGTGCTGGATAGGCAGTGTTGAAATACAAATCAAATTATAGTAAGGTTTGAGTACTGCCAAAAATATTGAATGTAGCTTCTATATGTTTTGAGTGAAGTCCCTTCCTGCCAAAAATATTGAACGTTAAGTTTCTAATGTTTTGTGTGAAGGCCCTTCCTGCCAAAAATATTGAATGTTAAGTTTCTAACGTTTTGTGTGAAGGCCCTTCTGGCCAAAAAATAATATTGAATGTTAAGTTTCTAACGTTTCGTGTGAATGCCCTTCTGGCCAAAAATATTAAATGTTAAGTTTCTAATGTTTTGTGTGAAGGCCCTTCTGGCCAAAAATATTGAATGTCAAGTTTCTAACGTTTTGAGTGAAGGCCCTTTTGGCCAAAAATATTGAATGTTAAGTTCCTAACGTTTCGTGTGAAGGCCCTTCCAGCCTTGTTAGAAACTTATATGTTCAATATTTTCAGCAGTACTCAAACCTTACTATATACTTACTTTACGTATATTCTGCACATATATAAACAGTGGATACTCATACTGTATATATATAATTATAATATATACCGGGTATAATATATATATATATATATATATATAATTTATATATATTTCTAAAATTCATTAATAATTCATGAGGAAAACACAAAGAAAAATCAAAGTGTATCAGATCTATATATGTGATATAGACTCACTCTATTAGTTTCTTGCTGGTTTTTAACGGCTGAGATAAGCTTAATTTTCAAAATTACTACCAATGAACGTATGAAGTGATGAATTTTAGAAGTCATTTAAAAACCTTGCAGTACGGGCTTTATCGGCTCTAAAACACTCAGCTATCGCCTCGTGTTTTATACCTGATAAAGCCCTCCTGCATGGTTTTTAAATATTACATATATATATATATAAGTACAGTATTGTGAAAACTAAATTGATCTGATCTTCTTAAACAGGTGTCCTAATCAAAGGAGATATCCAACCTTCCTATGAAAGAGTCCTCACTTATGATGCCCTGTCCTTTCTGGCTGATCTTCACAGGAGATTCAACTACCACAGGCTGCAGTTATTGGAGAAACGCAAGAAAAGACAATATGCCATCAATGCTGGGGAACCAATAGAATACCCCAAACCCAATCATGATAACAACTGGAAGGTGGCGGCAGTTCCTGCTGACCTGCAGCGACGTCATGTTGAAATAACTGGTCCTATTGATAGAAAAATGATAATCAATGCTCTGAATAGTGGAGCTGATGTGTTCATGGCTGATTTTGAAGACTCCTTGAGTCCCACATGGAAAAATATTGTTGAAGGACAAGCCAATTTGATGGATGCTGAAAGAGGAGTTATTTCTTTCAAAAATGCAGACGGTATGGTAATTGTTTCATAAAGTTGTCCACTTTTCACTGATATGCACCAGAAATCATACATGCATGTACATAAACTAAAATGTTTTGGTAGTTTAATAAAAAATATAGGGATAGTGCAGATACCTAAGGCACCTAATTGAGTAATTAAGTGTTATCGTCAAAACCAAAGCTACATTCTGCTTAACTCAATCTTTAACTCAATCTTTAACTCCCACCATGTCAGGATGTTTCCCCTTGATGAGCATGGTCTGGTATTAGACAGAGTAAAAAATAAAAGTGCCAAAAGGCACCAATGTGTCGAATTAAAAGGTTAACTTATATTCTTATCTTGTTAATTTACCGGTAGGCTCTGAACGAAGATTAAAAGAAAAAATTGCTTGTCTGATTGTGCGAACAAGAGGTTGGCATTTGGATGAAGGGCACATTGTGTGTGATGGACTGCCCATGTCTGGTGCCTTGGTAGATTTTGGTCTCTACTTCTATCATAATATCCATGTGAGGATGACTAGGGGGTCTGCCACATACTACTACTTGCCAAAGATGGAAACCTTCCTGGAATGCAGGCTGTGGAATCAAGTGTTTCAGGCAGCTGAAGACTATATGCAAGTTCCACAAGGCATGCCATTTTTTTGTGTTTTTGTTTTTTTTAATTTTTCTGCCATAGCAACAAAAGTGTTCTTAATAAACTCTGTTGAAGGGCTCCACTCAAAATGTCAGTATTTCATTCCAAAACAATCTTGACAGTTTACCACCTTTATGCTTTACTCTAGATCCAAAACACTTTCTTCATGAATAAAATATACTTTGATGAAATTTGTTGACAACTTTCTGTTTTGAATTTGTACAGGAAGTACTTCAATCTATAATTTGCTTTGAAGCAAGAAATCAAACTTTTCCAATTGATTTAGTCAAGTTATAGAAATTCTATTCAAAATTTGGGGGGAAATTAAATGACAAATTGTCATAAAAACATGAGGCAGCTGAAGATAACTGTTTCACTCTACCACACCTGAAAACCTAATTTTTCAAAAAAGGCCAGCTGGGAGCATCTTTCTCTAAATGTTAATGCCTTTGGTGCACCCACACTGTCAAAATCCAAGCTATTTTAGCCCTAACACAGCCCTACACAGTGACATAATCATAGTTCCATTCATCATCATTATTTAAGGTACCATCCGTGCAACCATTATGATCGAGACATTTCCAGCTGCGGTGGATATTGAAGAAATGATTTACGAGTTGAAAGACTACTGCTGTGGGGCCAATGCAGGAAGATGGGATTATATATTCAGTATTATCAAAAGACTTCAGAGCAAGCCAGAAGCAGTTCTACCAGATAGAAAACAGGTAAACAGACTGTCAACAAAAAAATGATTTACTAGAATGTACCGGTACTGTACTGTACATGATTGTCTTGTACATTGTCTAAGATAGAAAAAAATGGCAGAAACACTTCAACAGTGTAATACCAAAGCTGCCAATGCTTAAAATCTTTGGTCAGAAAAGTGTTTTACCTTATTTTTTTAAATATGCATCTACCTGGCCGCACATCCTCTATATTTTTGCAATTACTATTGTTCATCAGGCTTGTGGAGAGGAGGTGAAATGGGTGTGTGGAAATGTAATGTGTATAGTAATAAGTACTGACAGTACAATGCTTGCATCTATGCAATATGTTACAGAGGTCTGCATATTGGAGACTGAGTAAGATGCTAATGGTTCAAAGGAAAGTGAATTTTTACAGTTCTCTATAACAATTGCAATTTTAGGAATTTGAGAATATTAATATTTTTGCTTTTGGTGCTGCAGCGTCATTTTCTATCTAACTGCCTTCAATATGGAGAAATGCAATCTCAGACAATCTAAATGTTCAAAATTTTCTAGGGGAGCATGCCAATTGACTCCCCCGTGATCGTGTGGCAGCATCAGCACTTATAATTATATGTAATGTATGGTACAGCCCATCCACAAAATAGCCTGGCAGCAGATCTACAGTTGAAATGTCACTTCTTCAGTTCTTCTGAAGGACATAAATTTCTAAAAATTAATAAAGTTTCTTTTCATAGGAGTATAATTGCTATAATTACTCTTAGTACTGTAACTAGTGCATTATTGTATTTTATTATATAAAATAGAGTGTTTTATTGATTTTTCCGCCACTATAATAAAAGTGATAATCTCGCATGTGCGATTATTTATGATAATCACACATGTGATGATTATCGCTGAATCAGCATTATAGTTTAATGCAATTTTTGCAAGGCAATAGGACAATTTTTTTATATAATAAACAGAACAATACATGGATGCTTGGAAATATGAAATTTATTTCTCGTGTTGAACAGGATATGTCACTCGTTCGCTTCGCTCACTCGTGAGATATCCTGGTCAACACTCCGTCATCTTTTCCGCACAATATTTCCGCACATCCATGTATTATTCTCTATTTGTGTTTACATTATTTTCCAGATTTCTATGACTGTCTCGTTTATGAGAGTATACACAGAGCGTTTGGTGAAAATATGTCACCAGCATGGAGCCCACGCCATGGGTGGTATGTCTGCCTTCATTCCAAGCCGACGTGATGTAGAAGTGAACAGAAAAGCTTTTGCACAAGTCAAAGGGGACAAGGAGAGAGAAGTTGCCGATGGCTTTGATGGGACATGGGTGGCACATCCCGACCTTGTACAAGTTGCAAGAGAGGTGTTTGTCCAAGGTATGCACAATGCCAACCACCAAAAGCATCGGTTAAGAGAAGATGTTAATGTGAAAGTTGACGAACTCATGACCATCAATGTTCCCGGAGGAAAAGTCACAGAAGAAGGAGTCCGCAAAAATACTTATGTTGCTTTGCAGTACATCAATGAATGGCTACAGGTAAGTTACTAAGCTTTTGCTTTATAGACTGACTGTACCAGGGTAATTTTTTGTTAGGTTCAGGCAGGCATGGGTAAATGACTAGTGTTAACCCATTGTCAGGGTTTAATTAACATTTGCGATATTCCGATATCAATGGGATACTAGAAGTCTTAATTTCAGTATCGCGATCGGATACCATGAAAATTTCGATAGCGCACAGCCACAGGATCTGACGTAACGTCTTACAATGTAGCGCAATGTCTTATATTGTAGATAATGTAGCGCAACGTACAATGTAGCGTAATGTCTTAATGTCTTACAATGTAGCGTAACGTCTCAAAGTACAATGTAACGTAACGTCTTATAATGAAACGTAACGTCTTATAATATGGCGTAACGTCTTACAACGTAGCGTAACGTCTTCACGTATAACGTAACTGCAGGTACTGTCAGGCCAACTGTTATAGTTAATCATAGCTGTTGCAAGTTGAGATGGTTAGTATGCAAAAGTGGGTTTTCAAGGAGAGAACCTCAGGGCTGCAAATTACTGTTGGACATCGGACAATGTCCGACCAAATTTGGCAAATGTCAGAACAAAACTAAATTGTCATCGGACATAGTGTCCGTGCAAATAAAATACATGTATATTGTCTGATCAAGAAATTCAGCTTTATGATGTTGAAAGAGAAACTTCTCTTTTTGATAGAAAAATTCCGATTTCCTTTCGTAATTCTATCGAATGAATTGAGCATGTTTGAATTTTAAATCTTCCGTAACTGAATCGGTCTGAGAGAAACTGATAGCATTTAATTACTCTGGTTCCAAGGAGTTAATTAAAACAATGTATAAGTATAACACGAGCGCGCGATGCTAAACAGACGAGTCAGATGACCGCCATGAAAACCGGCTTTATATCATGAACTCAGAACTGTATTCTGTTTATGTCCGACAAAATGTAGTGATAATGGTTTTATGTCCGAACAAATTTTAGGAATGTCTGACCAAAATTGGAAATGTATCAGACACATGTCCTGTCAAGAAAAAAAAATTATTTGCAGCCCTGGAACCTGGTATCTTTCTTGGATATATGCTGAAAATTTCAAAATTCAAGCTTAGGCTAGTTGAGAGTTCTTCCTTTAACAAGGAAAATAACCAGACAGTCATACAGTAGTTAGTCAGTGGGTGCCAAGCAAAAAGATATGGGCACTATCACATAACATACTATACCAATCGTAGTTTACAGTCATTGCAACATACTTCCCACCAGTTCCGAAGTTCGAAGTTCATTGGGAAGTTCGTTTTGAAGATCAAATGTGTTGTTCAAAAGAAACCTGCGAACTACGTACGAACTTCCAAACATTTTAGTGAAAAGTATGTTGCAAATGACTGAAACTGTCTGTGGCATAGGCTATGTGTTAAGGCCTGGCCAAACGCTTTCAATATTTCATGCAACATCGTTCAACATTGTTGAACGCATGTTGAACGAAAATTTGAACATGTTCAAATTTCGTTCAACACCATTCAACAACGTTCAACATCATTCAACAGGGTGGCCAAACGCTTTCAACATGTTGACGAAACGCTTTCAACATGTTGACGAAACGCTTTCAACATGTTGAATCACGGTTGAATTCAACAATGTTGAATGAAATGTTGAAAGCGTTTGGCGGTCCTTTACACAGTTGCGTCGATGTTGCAACACCGCCTGTAGGTACACTGTTCTTTGCTCTTTTAATACGGGTACAAGATTATTTGAAGTTGAGTTTGCGAACTTAGTTAATGCATTTTTGATGAGTCTATGCATTTTAATTTACTGCCAACTGTGGCCATCGGGTCAGGAGTCTGAACTCGGAATTGGAGCTTTTGATGTTTTGATGTTCCCTGTTGTGTAAGGCACATCATTAACTAAAAGTATGTTTCACTATAAAAGCCGAAAATGCATTGGTTCGGCTGGTTTGTTGTTATTTTCGATTTGAAACAGTTACGGGGCGATATTTTGATATTTGAAACCAGTCCCGCTTTATTGTAAAAAAAATGTTACCATTTAGTTACTAAACTAAATGAGCTATCCTTGAAATTTTATAATTTAGAAATTATTTGGGGTGCGGCCGCCCTCGCATCCCTAGTGTCCGCCACTGATTCTGGGTATGGAGTTATTGGTCAACATGAAAACTGTCATGGGCGACACTAAGTTTTCTCCTAGTCCTTGCACCATACTCTATGCCTGGAAAGTATAGCGACACCTTCTGACTCTATCATGAGAATACAGTACCTTATATAATTTCGCAAGGATCCTGATTTTAATTTGCTTATCTTCATGTTTTAGGGAAGAGGGGCTGTCGCTCTCAATAACTTAATGGAGGATGCAGCAACTGCAGAAATCTCTCGAGGACAGCTCTGGCAATGGTTACGACATGCAGTGCAGCTCGACGATGGTCGAACATTTACACCAAGTATTTACAAAGGGATCAGATCTGAGGAACTTCAGAGGCTAGGTGGCACAGGCAAAGGGCGTTTCCAACAAGCAGCCGAGATCCTCGATTATTTGGTATTGTCAAATGAGATGGAAGAGTTCCTTACCTTACCAGCATATAAACTTCTTGACAATTCACAAGCCAAGTTGTAGACTGGAACTTGTTTAGACTTTACTGTCACAACATCTGTTGAAAAAAGAACACTGTAGATAAAGTTTGATGTATTGCAAACATACTGTTCTAGCATGTATTCTAATGATAAACCACTTACTTTTTTGCACCATTATATAGGTAAGCTTATTGTGGCTTTGTTTACTAAAATATGGTGACAATTTTGATTTTTTGTAAATTAGATAATAAGAAATAAAGCATTTAGTGTGTATGATCAATGTTAGAAGTAATATTTCATAAACAAGTGATATCGCGAGGCCGTTAACCGAGTAATTTTCATTGTTCTCGAGTGTTTGTAAAACATGAGAGAATGAAAATCACGAGGTTGCAAGCCGAGTGATTTTTATTGTTTTCGAATGTTTTACAAACACGAGAGAACACTGAAAATTACGAAGTAATAGGCCGAACGATTTTTGTTGTTCTCGAGTGTTTGCAACCCCCTGATCAACACGATACACGAGTTTATGAAATAGCTTCTCAATCGTCCATTTAATGTAGTAGAGGGACTTGGTGATATTTAGCCTGAGTATCAGGCCCTTCTTTTTACTCAGGTTAGGTGATATTAGATTAGACAATGATTGCACGTTGAATTTATGATTAAGAAATGTGGTAATAAACGGTTCTTTGTTTGTGCCGTTTATTATCTGAAACGTTTTTGCTACTTTACCTGATTAGTGGAATAATTAGGCCATGTCCAGACTAATCAAACGAAAACGGAGACCTCGTATCGAAAACGTATCAAAAGTTTTCCGTCCACACTCTCGTTTTCGAATCGTTTTCGCCGTTTAGTAAAACGCTAAAAAGATCTACAGGGGTATGAATGAATAGTTCTTGGTGACTGAAACCAAGATAACATAATCGTGACATCATCGTTTTCCAAAAGCTTCGTTTTTGCCGTCCACACTGGTGCAAAAAAACAGCGTCTTCGAAAGTCTCCACTCTGGAGAGCGTTTTCGAAACGTATATATGCAAAGATTTTAGAAACCTCAAACTACATGTATACCTTATTCAAATATGGCCGCCGAATTAGAATTCTTTTACGTGCATCTAAATTGGCCCTTATGACCTCGTTTTAAAGTAAAATTCTTTTGAATTTCCCACCAACATTTCCCACATAAGGTCTATGAAAATCTGTTTTTTAACTAAGCTTGGGCGGTTTTGATTAAAATAAAAACCGACAAACCGTCCGACTCTAAACCGTAAAACCGGTTTTTTTTCCCCTCCAAATTTCAGAAACTAACACAATTTCAGTATTGAACTAATGTCGAGTACCTTATTAACGTCAAAATACCGATGATAGTAAATAAATAATGATGACGGTTTTCCGGTTTTTCTAAAAGATAAACCGAAAAAAACCGGTAAACCGCCCAAGCTTATTTTTAACCACTTCCATGCAAAATCCACTTATATGCAAAATTCCAACTGGCAAAAACGATTTGCATATAAGTGGCTGCGACTAGTATATTATATAAAAAATGCTGTGGTTCCAATTTCCAACTGTAAAAAGAATCATCAAACTAATAATTGATAATGAAAATATAAGGAAATAGATATTTAATCAACATTTGTACATCAATAGAGAATGAGAAGTTACATGAAGTCATGAATTTTCCATTCAATTTTCTCAGCTTACTGTAGATTGGCTCTAAATTTCTGGAAAACAATAGATGTAACCTTCATACAAATGGTGAATAGAAAAGCTGTAGTGCTAATCTACCATATCAAAAAAGATGGCAGCTGTACATTTTACCATGATGATCCTTGCACACCCAAATTAGTTCTGACAAGATTGACATGTCAAGGTTGATTTTAATAACAGCTTTTTTCTTACAAATGTTAGTATCCTTCACTTGCAGCTGTCTTATGATCTTTCTTTGAGATATAGTTTTTGCTGGAAACAAAGGATTTAATGATAAAACAGACATGCCACCATCTTTTTGCTACAGTGCTGTGGATTAGAGTTTGTAGACTAAAGGCCCATTTACACTACACTTGATTTTTGGTATGGCATGGTTAAATTGTTACCCGTACCAATTTTATCCGTGCTCGGACCTTGTAAATACAGGGCTCAAAATAACGGCCGGTCACCGGTCAATTACCGGCCAAATTTTTAATGTGACCGGCCAAATTTGTATAAGTCATACCGTATTAACTTGCAATTAATTTTATTACTTTCGTTTGAAGGAACTTAAAATGATTGTTGTTGTGCTGTTGTAGACCCGTTTCATAATGTCTGATATATATTGAAATGACAAACGTTCATATCAGTACTAGCTTATATGTATAGCGTAGAATATACATGTTTTGTGTTGTGTTGTGTTGTGTTGTGTTGTGCTGTGCTGTGTTGTGTTATGTTGTGTTGTATTTGTTTGTTTGTTTTTGTTGGGAATTTTTGTTGGGGTTTTTTTTTTGTTTTTTGGGGGGCGTCGTGAAATTTGACTGCTCAAAAATTGCCTTTGACCGGTCACAATTGGAAATGACCAGTCACCATGACCGGCGTAACATGAAATGTTATTTTGAGCCCTGAAATAGGTAGTCTGAGCATGGGTAAAATTGGTACGGGTACCATTTTTTTCCGAGCCGTACCAAAAATTGAGCGTAGTGTAAATGGGGCTTAAGCTAAAAGCTTTATTTTCTTTAGCCCAAGTTTATGTTTACATTTCAAGGACAACTCTACAATGATGTTCATACATATATACTTTTAAACTTCCCTGACACATTTATTCACACTTAACCCAGGGCCACAGGACTCCTGTGATAATTCTGCAATCTGAATACCACAAACACTATTTATTTAATTTAAATTACATCCAGAGGTTATTTTTTGCCATAAGTCTATTTTCTCAGAATCCTTTTCACTTTTCTGTCGGCATCTTGAACTTGACTGTCAACCAGACCAACTTTCCCTTGAATCCTATCAATAATTTCATCATGTCGCTCAAATGTTTCTCCCAGAACTAGAGCATCATCTTTCAAAATACTAAGTCCTCGAGAAATCTCATTCAAATGTGAATCATACTGCCTGTCGAAACTAGTTGTTCCTTGACTTCTACCATAGTCGGCCAAGTAATCTTGTTGTCCATAATCTAACTTCAAGTCGGTGTCAATGGCCGAGTTCTTTTCTGGGACAGTCACACGATCTTCTTTACTGCTTTCTTTTCGCTTATCTTCTGCCAGTGGCTTGCTAAAGTAATTTCCTATAGCTCCCCAAACGCTTTTAACCGACTTAATGTGTCTGTTCGCCGTCACCATATTCTTCTGCATGTCGTCAAGGTTTCGGTCAGTTCGTCGAAGTTGTTCTTCTTGGCGTTGTAATTCTTCGGCAGTTTTTATCGCAATATTATGGGATTCTTCGATAAGACCAAGGGAACGACTCGCACTGTTTAAAACTCGATTCTGTTGCTGTTCAAGTTGGCTTAGAGCGGTATCAAACTCCAGATCATCAAGATCGTCTACGAAGGGATTCTTCGATTTTTCGTTGTAGGCAGCCATCTTGTGAAAATATTGTAATGCATGACGTAATTTTAATGTCCAGCCTTGATGACATCATTGATTTTGTCATTTGAGGCATGGCGGCTAATTTAATAATATATTCATTTTAATTAATATATTATTGAAATAAATTATTGAGAAATTTTAAATAACTAATATAATTGAGGACTATAGTGGAACTACAGCACACTATGCAGCATTGAAAACATAAACACACCTTGGTGTACCTCCCTGTTGCGATCAAAACTTTTTCTCAATTACACCACAAAACATTTATTCCACATAACAGATACTCAGTCTGCATTTTATATTTAGTCTGTAAATTATACCAACTGATCACCCTCGTCATTCAGGCAGAAATGATAATACAGTGGCCACCATTTATATGCAAATTTTTGCCAGTCGGATTTTGGCATATATTAAGTGGATTAAAAAAACAGATTTTCATATAATTTGGGGTTTCCAAAATCTTTGCATATATATAAGCAACTTTTGCATATAAGCAATTTGCACATAAGCAATTTGCATATAAGCAATTTGCATATAAGCAATTTGCATATAAGCAATTTTTATATAAGCAATTTGCACATAAGCAATTTGCATATAAGCAATTTGCATATAAGCAATTTGAATATAAGCAATTTGCACATAAGCAATTTGCACATAAGCAATTTGCATATAAGCAATTTGCATATAAGCAATTTGCATATAAGTAATTTGCATATAAACAATTTGCATATAAGCGGTGGCAACTGTAGTTATACAAGAAAGATATATGAGAATTGTATGACTGGTCAAAAACTGGTCCCTTTATTTATTACACTGGCAAATCACAATGTTCTGTAAGAATTATCAAGGTTCAATAATTGTTTTATTACTCAATTTAATTGCAATATTGTTTTACCTTTTCAATTCAAAGCATTGAGAAAAATAACCATCGGAATTCTGTCGGAGGACCTCGGAGATGGATGTTGGTTGCTCCGTATATGGATCTTTCTGATATTTGGGAAGCTGGCAGAGTATTCTTGCAGAAAACAGCATTTCCACTAAGACAAAATTAAATAATATTAATGGATTACGGTAAAGCATTCGCGTGAGTGTATTATTTATAGTAGGATTTATATCCACGACTGTTCACAAACGAGAAATCAAATACTGCTCTATAGGTGCCGAGTGCATGCACTCGTTTCTTAGTTTACATGCGTTAGTTTCTTCGCTAAAGAACGAGTCTCAAGTCCATGTTCTGAGAAAAAAATACCTAAACTACTCGATTACCTTTTTCAATCTTTTGTATTCCTTCGACATGGTCTCAGAATTTCAAATATTCAGCAAGACAGACGGCAACCGTGTTTTGTTCATGTTCCATATTTCCATGCTTTAATTTTATTAAAGCGTAGCTAATAAGGCATGACTGAGCGTTTCCATGACGTTTACAGTGTCACGTGATGAAAATTACTCAATCATAATGATCATAACTCACAAAATGATGGTACTAATGAAATTCAGAATTCAATCAGTTATCACCCCAAATCTTAAGACCATGTCACACGAGGGCCAGGATGCAATTTCCCTTGCAACTTGCAACGCAATTTTTGTCGAAAAAAAATATTGCAAGTTGCAGTGGGGGTGTCACACGCTGCAACTGTCTCGTAGCGTTGCGAAAAGTAGAAGCTGCTTCTATTTTCTCTGCGACTCGCAACGCAATTTTTCGTCGCGAGACTAGTTGCAAACATGGGGCGTCACACGAGGAAATCTTTCTTGCAACTTGCAATACAACGCCATTGCGGTTGCAAGTTGCAAGGAAAATTGCCTCGTGTGACATGGCCGGCTTTAATAATTGAAAGTTGTTTTTTAATCAGACAGATAGGGCAAATTCAAAGTTCATATAAATTTTCAAAACAAACTGCAAATACTTGTTTTTTATCTGAAAATATTTGCTTTGGCCAGAAAACATGAAAAGACCACCATTTATGGAGCAATTTGCAAAGTTTTGTTCTAAATTTGTCACTTATTAGCTATATGTGTCAGAGAAAAGATTAGTTCACAACCTTCATTTATAGTTAGCATATTTATTATGTAATACCATGATCGCCTCGGATTCTTTTGTTCTCCGAGGGAATTTAAACCTCGTATTTCCCTCATCGCTCATGCAAGAGGGAAATTTATCCTTTGTCTTCTAATTTTCCCGTGCATGTTGATGAGGGAAAATTAGAAGACAAAGAAATCCTTTGTCTTCTTCTAATTTTCCCGTGCATGTTGATGAGGGAAAATTAGAAGACAAAGAAGCTTGCATATATTTTCCCTCATCAACATGCACGGGAAAATTAGACGCAACTTCTCTGATCAACCGTGTAAATTTCCTGTTGGTAAGATTCTCAAAGCTTTCCTCGGCGATCATAATATTACAAACTAATAACATGACTTTTCGGGAAATTAGCGATTAAATTTCCCCTTTGCCTCGGGAAGCTTTGTAAAAGTTTTCTTTCACAAATCTTCCCTCGGCGGCGGGGAAATTTAATCGCTAATTTCCCGAAAAGTCATGTTACTACTTATAATAAGTTCAAAGGCTGATACAAACAAGCTCAAACAGCTTTCAAAAGTAGCTATAATCAGCTTTCCTCCCTATGAAATAATGTTTACAATTTCCCCAACCTTAACAAACTACTGTGTACGAAGTACGAACCGTCTGTCTGGTAAACGAGATTTCGCTGATGCAGTCTTTTTCTTTTATAAACTGAAACTGTGCGTTTTATTAGTATTAGGTACAATGGTCGTGCTTAGGTAAAATAAATAAATAAATAAATAAATAAATAAAAGTAAAACTATTTCACGTACTAGAAACATTAAAGAAAACTTTATCGAATTAGACTTAACTGTAAGTCACTGATCTCTATCAGTGGTATAACTGAGTACTGTAAACATGGTTTTAAAGCCCTAACCAAACGAGAACGCAAGTCATCGCAAGTTGGCAGTCAGAATTTCTGTGGCGGTCGTTTGAACACCCAAATTAACAAAATAAAGGTTTCATGAGTGTTTTAAACAAGTTTTAACTTTGTCACGGTACATGATATTTTTGGGAAACTATTCAGAGGGGCTGGCTGAGATAGCGTGACTGCCAACTTGCGATGACTTGCGTTCTCGTTTGATTAGGGCTTTATAGTCGCTTGTTATTAGCCGGCTCGCAGGCTACTTGTTATGGGTTGTTTTCTTAGCGAGCATTTACTAGCAGTTATTTCCAGGTAACGTAACTGGCGTTCAAAGCATTTAGCAGCTTAAAAATATTACTGAATGTATTTTCTCAATTAGCAGTGAGCCGTGTACACTTACTAGGCTAAGAAATAAAACAAAATTATGCAGTTTAAAGTGGGAACCAAGATAAAAATAATGCAGCGAAATTTACTGGCCAACACCGCACACGAACTAAAGTTAGTCGTTCAAATTGCTCAATTAATCAGTTTTCGACCATGAATTAACTTTTCGTGGTATTTTAACTCACTTACCTGGTACGTAGTCCCACAGTCTATTAATTTGGAGTAGGTAAACAAGATGAAATCTTTCTGCGAAGTCAGTTTGAGTACTTCAGTTTGACATTCTTGCTGTTTTTCCCGCCTCTTTCAGCTGACGTCAGCTTAAACTGAATTTGTGAGGTTACTAAGTTTTGAGCGTTTTTCCCATCGTCATTTACTTCCGCCAGGAGGTTATGTTTTCACCTCTCTGTCACCAGAATATCTCACAAAATACTGCACAGATTACAAGTTTGTGGAAAGCTTGATCGTAGATCAAGGAGGACTAACTCTTTCAAATTTCGTTGAATTTGGTTGAAATTTGGATGAGAAATTAATAAGAATCTGACCACAACTCCACAAGATTCTCTGTGTAGAAGAAATTCTTGAGTGCGCCGATTATTCTGATTTCATGCAAATATTTTTGCATAATTTTCGTACGAGTGCAACCGAGCATTTTATTCTTTCGCACATGTGTGGGTCTCGTGTGTAAGCCTGGTTAGCGAGGTGGCTTGTAACCTGCACTAGTGGCGAAGGTATATCCAGTCTAGGAGTGCCCTCGTGTTCATTATATCGTAATGGAGAAGGTTGACCAGGTTATACGTCCATGTCCTATTTACACGAATTGCCATCCTTAGGTTAGGTTGTGTGTTGGGGTAAGGCTTTCATGAAGTACTTGGGTTATGTAGGACATGGAATTATTACCGTTGACCAGGGATTCAATCATCAATCCAATCTCGTTCCCAGAGCCCGTTCCTCTTACCCAGCGGGCGGGAAACGAGAGGATTCTTGTTATCCGGAAGAGGAGTTATATAGAGTTTATCGATGTGAAACGGATTATCCCGCTCTGGGAAGGAGATTGTCATCAATCCTTTTTGGACAGCACTAATTGTTAATTGATATGCATTATTTTGATTTCGTAAAACTATTTGTGGCAATGAACTCAGTAAAAATATAATTTGTTCGAAATGTCACTCTCGCACACGTACCTCGCTAAAAATCCTTAACAAATCCGGAAATACTTACAGATCCTAATTAGTCCCAAAAATCTCTGAAAATAAAACACTTTAAAAATTCCTAAAAATGCTTCAAAATCTCTGGAAAATCCTTGAAAATCTTCGAAAAATTCCTGAACATGAACTTTAAAAATTCCAAAAATCTTATACGGTATTTTAAATCCCAAAAATCTCGTACGTTTTTTTTGGAAGTACTACACACCTCGATTAATATTATGCCTAGCTAAATAATATTGGTAATTCAAGTTTTATCAGTTTTTTTTTTTTTCATGTACGGTATATTATTAGGTGTTGCACCTACCTACGAAATACGAACAAATTTTGAAATAATTATAACATCTTGGAATAGCACCCCCCTCAAGCCCGTTACCGCCACTGCTTACCCTCCCCCCCTAGGGCTTCTTATCAGAATTTAGAAGCACTGCAGTAAACTTAAAAACATACACTTTAATCTATGGATCGTTTTCACTCACGTGATCGGTGGCCCCGTTGGGGTGGTGAAACAATACGAAATGTTTGAAAAAGAAATAGAGTTAAATTCCCATAAGATAAAGATTGTGCACCAATATGGCCGCCGTGACTTCAGATGAAAACCAAGAATTGTCGGTTTCTTTTTTTTATTTAATTTAAATCCAAATTAAGAACATACATAAATAGTGTGCTAACTAGATATAACCCTGCTCCCTTTATACAACATTATATTGACATACAGTATGAATAATTACATGATGTATTACAACATAAGGTAAAATAACCTGCTAGGCTCTTTTGAATTTTATTCTTTCTGGTGTTATTTCAAACCACACGTCAAACGAAAAAAGCTGTGAAGAAAACAAAGAATTTCTTTATTTGTTGTTTTCATTTTGAATCAGTAGTGCTCCAATTGAGTCATTTTACATTTTCAAATAAAAAATCGAATTGATTAAATTTTAAAAGAAAGTTTTGTAGAATAAATAATGACAGAAATGTCATAAAAGACGATTTTTTCCCAAAGGAAATTTTTTAAAACATTTTGCATATTCAAAAGTCCAACACACAATAAATACCAAACAAGTTATTCCTGAATAGGATCCTGCCGTGGTCTTTTACTTGCTGGTTCTTCATTCTAAAATAAACAGCATTGAAATGCATAATTATTCTGGTTTTTCAATAATTTATATATTTTAATATATTTATATACATGTATTAATTAAAATATATTTAATATAAATAAATATGAGTAACTTGAAAATAAATATTAAAAAAAATCACTGATATAAGTAAGTTGCAAATTTCATTAAATCTAGATTACTTATATGTAATATATATATATATAGTTTACTAATAAGCATACCATAATATTTTTTGAGGTAGAGTGCAGGCTACTATTAAATGTTGAAGCTGTGATACTGAATGAACCTGATGATTCTGAATGAATGTTAATCTGTGATGCTGATGCTGAAGTTGGGCTCTTTCTGTTATAATCTCCTGAGTTCTCACTGTCAGTTGCACTGTGAAAACTATGTCGACTGTCGTCATTTTCTCCGCCAACATTCATTCCAAGATGATACATTAACGAAGTACTGTCTTCACTGAAAAGTCAAAACAAACTTTTAATAACTTAAGTAATATTGGGCATTTCACTCGATTACATAGCATGTTCTAGGGATTTTGGTAATTTTTGGGTGAAGGTCCTGGTCCCGGTTTGGTCTTAAAATGTATATATTCTACACTCGAATTTTGCACGTGTGCGGTAATTCGCACGCGTAAATAATTTTGCGCTTGCGATTCGCACGTGCGTTAAAACTTTATTGTGGCAGAGAAATATGAACCTAACTTTTATATTTTCTACACATCTGAAAAAGAAAGCTGTGTACGCTTGATATTCATTGTAAGACGTTATCTTTCGCTTTAAAGGGTATTGGCAACAAAAATTAAGTTTGTCTAGCTAATTTGAAAGAACTCGTAAAATTGTACTAGAAGATCCTTTACAACTTTTTCGTATCTTTCTGCGTTTTCAAGATATTTCAATTTGTTTGATATGTAAATGAGATGGTCTCTGACGTCAGGAGTTGGGTAAAATATTTTCATACTGAGCAAAATCACTTATATATCTAACATGAAATGTTCAGCGTCGCAAGGATTTTTTATGTGCACAGTTTCAAATGATTTCGATGAACAAACTTAGAGATATAACTGGTTTTGCTACATGTGAAAATATTTTACCCCACACCGGACGTCAGAGACCATCTCATTTACATATTAAACAAATTGAAATATCTTGAAAACGAAAGGATGTTCTATTACAATTTTATGAGTTCTTTCAAATTAGACAAACTTAATTTTTGTTGCCAATACCCTTTAACGTATTAGTTTAGTTGTAAAACGTAAAACCTACTACGCTGTGAAAACTGTTATTAACATTGCAAGACCTTACGTTGTGAAACCTTACGTTACGCTGTGAGATTTGGCGTTACGTTGCGACACCTTCCGTTACGTTGTAAGACGTACCTTACGTTGCTTTGTGCGATCTTACCTTACGTTGTGAGACCTTACGTTACGCTGCGGGACCTTGCGTTACGTTGTGACACCTTCCATTACGTGACACCTTCCGTTAGGTTGTGAGCCCTGACGTTGCGCTGTGAGATCTTGCGTTACGCTGTGAGACCTTAAAATTGGACTCAATCTTGTAATTATCATACTTTTTAATTGTATGTATACAGTACCATAGGGCTTCTATTGAAACCTGCAGCTTAATCTGTTATGAGCTGAATGAGCCATCCCATTTAAATAGCGGTATCTATCTACAGTATCTAACACGTTAAACCATACATGTGTCAGCTTGTACAACAAGAACTACCAAAACCTAACTCGACACAATGTTCGCGGATTGCACTTAGTCTTAGACGCAACTGGCAGATGTTACTGTATTTTAATCAAACTTTAGTTCACCAAATTTTGTATCAACATTAACTCATTTCGTAGCAGTGGGTTTGAAAAAAGTCAACCCATTCCCAAGGCCTGCTAAGGACTTTCCAAATTTTTCAATAAAATTGCCTGGCATTAGACAGTGTAAAATAATCTGGCATTTATAGACAACATGCATGTAAAATAATAAAATGTTCACTTTAGATGATTCAGGAAGGAATGAGTTAAACTCAGACAACCTAAATGTTCGCCTACCTCGCAATGGATGGCGCATGATTACTATCCTCACCATCATCTCTATCTTGAAGCACCTTTCCAACATCTAAGTGAGTACCTTTAGAGCCGTGAGTATGCTGCATAACTTTTCCTTCGTTACAAAATAATCTTTCACAACCTAGCTTCACACCAGGATCATTTCTTTTTAGATGCATATTAGCATGTCTACTTGGTTCAGAATTGTTAGTCAAGAGTGTTTGTTGTTCCGCACTCATTCCTTCATTTGGTTTTCCTGGTATACTAACTGAATTTAAACTTCCCTCATCAATTACTAGAGGACTACTTGTGTTTGACGACATATTTGATATTCCCTCTGAAACAAAAAGGAGAAAATACTAAACTTTGTAAAGATATAATTGTGAAATTCTCTGCTTCAACAATTTGTGATATTTCACCACCTTTGAAATTTTATAAACATAAATACAGTGAAACCTGAGTTTTGCGACCCCCATGTTTTACGACCACCTGTCATATACGACCACTTTTTCTGGCACGGACGATTTGTAGTTGAAATATCCCTGCAATGAGCGACCACCTGCCTTACGCGACCAGCGACCGGTTTTTTGTGTCCCAAACAAGATATTTACCTGTTATGAGCGACCAACTCAACGTAAAACTGCCGAAATACGTTAAAGAAATACCCGTTTTTTCGTAGTAAACAAATGCGAATGCGACCACATGTGAAAACAAGAAACCGGAAGTGTTGCTCAATTGCCGTGTTACCGCATTTTAGTCTTGTTTTGCTTCTCTTTTGAGCATTATTTGATGAAAATCTGTGTGAATTTCTCCTGCCAATGCCAAATACTTTTTAGTTGATGTTTGAGAGTTAATACTAAGACTGAACAATCCAAAACCATCGACAATCTTTTACCGCGACAAGTTTGTATATTTTACAACGGCTTTTTAACTTGGAAAGGAAAGTGACAAAACTGAGTGTTCACATCTAAAAAATACCACTGGAAGATCGTAAATAAAGCCAAGAGCTTTTAACAAGACCAAACCAGCGCAAAAATTGAATCTGAAACGTAACAAAAACACAGCGCAAAAACTGAAGTGAACGACAGTACGAGTCGCGGCGCTGCCTGAACGACCACCTGTCCTTAACGACCACTTTTACGTGGCACCTGGGGTGGTCGCAAAACTCAGGTTTCACTGTAGTACAAGCACTGACAGTACACTGTCACACATAAGCCTACACAGTATATTATATAATTATCAGTTAAATGAATCACCATAAGTGTAATCATTTAAGGTAAATTCAATAGTTTTTAAATAAACTATTCATCTACCTCTAGTAACTGTAGGCAACAAAAAAAACCTTTTGTTGCGTATCAGAAATACAGTCAAACCTGTATTAAGCAGCCCTCCATTAAGCGGACACCCTGTATTAAGCGGACAGTTCTCAAAGTCCCAAATTGAATCCCATATTTACCATACAAAGGACACCTCTATTAAGCAGACACCTCTATTAAGCAGACACCTCTATTAAGCGGACACCTCTATTAAGCAGACACCTCTATTAAGCGGACATGGACACCTAAATCGGTGTAAAACTAAACCAAATCTCTGTGCTAAGCGGACAGCATTTTCTTTTATTCATTGATTTTTAACATATGTTTCTCCTTGAGATGGTAAAGATTAGATTAGCGTCTTTCTTGTTTTCAATGTCTCACAACAGAAATCAATAAAGGTATGACAGTATACTTTCTTGCATATTTTTCTAAACTGTGTTTGGTTCAGAGTTAATGTTATTATTTATTGGAGACTTGGAGTCAGTCCAACGTCAAAGTTGGGAAGAAATGCTGCAAGATTTCTCCCGTTATCATGGACAAGAGGAACTTTCTTTAGCAATTTCTAACGTCAATTACCTGTTGCAAGAAATCAAGATTCAAAGGCGCAAACAGTCACACATTGACGATCATTTTTTTGTAGTACAACAATAAGTTGACTAGTACTCGTTCAGTAATAAACTTAATTTAAATTACTTTTCGCATTGACGATCAAACAATCGGGATTTGCATCATGTTTTAAATTATTGTTATTCATGTTATTGTTAAACACATTTGTATTACGAATATCGTTTATTGGTTTCTATATATTAGTTTAATAATTGGAAAAACCGTATCTGGCATCTGGGGGGCCTGGGTACGAGGACCTCTATTAAGTGGACACTAACCAATTCCCCGAGGGTGTCCGCTTAATACAGACTGTAGATTGGATTTAAAAATAGAGGTTTTCTGAAGTGTACTCCACCAGAATTTTTTTTGCAAAAATGTAGTGTGTAAGAAAGACTCACCGGTAGAGCTAGCTGACCAGCAACAATAGTTTTGCAGGCCATGGAATCAAAGTAAAAATATAACCCCCAATGTAAATCAAATAAGCAATGCTCTAGGTCAGCATGTACTGTAATTGCCATCTTTCATGTACCCCTACTTGTATATAGGGCAGCATTTACAACACTTATCTTCAGGCCTAAAAATTATTACTTTAATGAACAAAATCATCTGGTGTTTGAACAGAGTAAAAAAATATAGCTAGTGACTGTTTTTGGCTGGCTGAGGCAAGAATGGGTTAATTTAACCTAGCTTCATCTCATCCTTGCCAGCATCATTTAAAAATCAATAAAATCAACTTACCAGATAGACTATCATTTTGTATAGTTTTAACCTAAAATAAAGTTGTAGTAAGTCAAGTCAATACTGATATATAACATTAAAAATAATTGTAAATATACATTCAAAACATAAAACAGAGATAGACATACTTGCTTTAGGTCATTATTTGCAACTAAAACAGAAAAAATATAAATTATAGAACCACGTTAGAATATGTACCACTGATGAGAAAATCATGATAGTTTTTAACTTCCTAATGTATCATTCAACACATACCTGGTACCCATTTATATATTTTTAATGTACAACCATCTGTTTCAGCATTTACCCACTTTTTCTCCCTTATAAAAACACATTTACCGTAATTCAATTAATTAATAATATAATTTAATTGTTGTGTTCCATCAAGTAGTAGAAACATCAATTTAGAAAACATTTTTTTAACAAAATTAACAGAAGAATTAAAGATCAGATCCAAAGTTCAAAAGGCCCGGTGTTTTAATTATATATATATATGTGTATTTTTATACCATATCTAATACAAATATAGCCATGACAAAACTCCAAGTGTTTCACTTGTCAAGAGGATTAAAACATTAAAAGCAAAAGCATTCATTGGAGTAAACTTAACAAGATTTTAGCATCAATCAACATTGTATAGTGGAAATATTAAAACTTCAAATTGACAAATATATTGGCCCTCAAAATTTGTACTCACCATTTTCTGACACGTTCAACTGTAAGCATTACCCGTTTGACTAAATCCTCCTTATTAGCTCTAGAGCTTCGCGTTTCTAAACGAGATATTCCACTTCTATTCATCGTGAAGACAAAGAAAGAATCAAATAAATTTCGACTTCACCGGCTTTGGGGGTCTTCACTTTTGTCGGAAAACTGTCGGAAGTCATCGTAACTCATCGAGCTTATATAGCATAGGTGGCCCAAGGCCAGTGCTTCCACTTTGAAGGAAATTTCTTTTTGAAAGGAAATTTTGACAAAATGATGGAATTTTGAAGGGAATGTAATTCTAAAGGAAATTTGAAAGAAATTTTGACAATATAAAGGGGAAAAAAGAAAATTTCAAAATTATTTTAAAATGTCAAAAAACAGCACTTTTCTGCAGTTTCTTTATTCACGAGCTGACTAGATAATTTCTGAGCTCACCTCGCCAGACACAACTAACAATTCTTGGTTTGCCCTTGACGTCATGGTGGCCTTGCGTTGGAGGAACTTAACAGAAGAATCTCATTAACAGCTATTGTATTTGGGGTATGTTTTCCTCCAACATGGCCGCCGTATCTTTGTCTTCTATTAAATCTCAAGGGATTGATTGCAAACCACCAATGGACCTTATTCAAAAATGGCCGCTGAATAGAGCGTTTTCACTCACGTGATCGCTGGCCCCATGGGGGTGGTGAAACAATACGAAATATTTGATTAAGAAAGAGCTAATTCCCATACCGTACACCAATATGGCCGCCATTTCATTGTTTTGGTACACCAATATGGCCGCCGTGACGTCAGATGAAAACGCTCTATTAAAATTATTTTATATACATATAAATTAGCCCTTATGAACTCGTTTTCATGTGTGAAATTCAAAATAATTTTTACTTTAAAACGAGGTCATAAGGGCTAATTTATACGCACATAAAAGAATTCTAATTCGGCGGCCATTTTTTAATAAGGTCTATAAATCAGCCAATCAGCAACAAAAAACAATCTGTTAATAGTAGGATCACGTAATTCAAATACGCTCACGCTGTTCACACGCTCTGATGATTATGTAAGGCAAGGTAGAATGTCAAATTTTTTCAAAATATTTTAAAATTAAACGCTGCTTCATTGCCACAAATGTGCGTTAAAGCTTTCCTGTGGTTTTATCGACCATTTTATGCTAATCGCTTGCACTTTAAACCCTAAAACCCTATGATTAATTAAAAACAATAAAATAATTAATATAGCATTGAAAAATGCATACTACCATGGTGAATGGTAATGTTGGAAAGTTAATGTTTGCTGTGGTGGAAGGATTAGAGTTAAGAACTTTTCATCAACTTAAAACTTTACCAACGGTGAATGTTTTCAAAGCTATATTTAAGCTTGTCACCAAGATAAAGTCGTTATTTTAAAATAATTAATGATAAATCAATTAATAATTAACTAATATCGTAAAATAATAAGTATCATGACCTAAAATATTTCATTTTGTTTCTATTTTGGGACCACAGTAATTGGCGATCGCTGTGCAGCCACCCCATACTTCATTCAGCATGTTACTTATAAGTAATAACATGACTTGACTTTCACAAACCGCTAATTTCCCAAAAAGTCATGCTAGCTATTAGTTTGTAATATTATGATCGCCGATGTTTTTTGTCGAGTTTTTTTGTCGAGTTTTTTTTCGAGTTTTTTTGGTCGAGTTTTTAGTCGAGTTTTTTGTCGAGTTTTTGGTCGATTTTTTTGTCAAGTATTTTGTCGAGTTTTTGCATCGGATGCGCGCCACCCATCATCAAACATGGAGTCTCCTGCTGGTCGCCCCGATTTTTTGTTCTTTTTATCAGAAGCAAATGAGGCAAGAGACTACAATAAACCGGTTTCTATTCAAGATTTAGAGATTGCAGAAGAAAGGTGTTGTATTATGCCAAAATATTCGCATAAAATAATGAGCGCTTGTGGTCAGATTTTTATTAATTTCTCATCCAAATTTTAAACGAAATTGGAAGGGTTGGTTGTGAGATATTCTGGTGACAGACAGACAAACACAGATAAAAACATAGCCTGCGGGCAGGCCCTCCTGTTGCTGTGAAATGTGGGCCTGCAACAAAGCATGGGATTTTTTCATCACTCGCGGCCGTCGGAGGCCGCGTATTTCTATTGGTCGAATTTGGCGGCCGCGAGTTTCTATTGGTCGAACAAAATTAATCCAGAATAAATTATTTTTAAAGTTATTGTTTACGGACTTCAACAATGCATGGAGCGAGACATATTTCAATAAGACGGCTATTAAAGACGCCGTAGCTCTTAATATTTTTAAAACACATCGCTGTGGAACAAAAGAAAAGAAATAGCAAAGTAGATCCGGATTGAAACTCCATGAATCTCTCTGTCTGTCAGTGTCTGGCTTTATAATACAGAAGCAAGTGTCATCACTTCATCACAAATCGAGCCCCGTCCGTCGCCTTGACTCAATAATAATGTGCCGTTCAAAACGTCAAAACATATTAATAAGAGGAGATTACACATTCACTTAATTCGTGTAATAAAGATTATTGCTAAATGAGGTAAGCTCTTTTTCAAACGAAGTTTCTTTCTGCCATTAAATGTCTGTGCTATTGTCTGGAACTTAATTGATATTATCCAATTTGTGCGCCAGTGTCTGGTATTATTTATATTATCGAAGCCGACTGGCTCGAGGCTACCAGTTATTCAGTTCAGAATGACCCAGTTTTTTAACTCAACAGCCAGAAGGAAAGTCTGGCTAAATTTGATAAAACACTTGAATTTCTTAACTATTAATGTGTCGCCGTTTAGTCGTTTAGACTATAATGATACGCACCTGGTTCTATATGTCTATATTCTGACGATATTCTGTCGCCATCACCTGGATCAGTGAATGCCGTGCAGTGAATCACAAACACCTAATCTCGAATAACGATTTATCAATGTTTCTTGCAAAATCAAAGTTATGTTCGTCTTCCACAAATTAGAGATAGCAAACTTATAAAACTAAGATCTAAGGTTGTCATGATCCAACATAGTACATTCAATTTGATTCAAACTGAGACGTTAGCACGCATTGCTAAACTGTTTCGCTACATGTTTTTAGTCTAAAGTTGAATATTTTAAACTCCAAACTACATACCCGATAATCGTTAGATGCGTTACATTGCTTCTGGCTTTCTTATAAACAGATTTTTTGAGTTTTCAGTAACGAGTATAGTTGATAGTCAGATAGTGTGAAATTTACATCTTCGGATTGTGCTTCGAATGAGGATTTTTACACAGACTTCCGGAAGAATGTGATTGGTTTGATTCGCGACATTTGCATATTAATTAAGTGGGCGTTATCGATTTACCCCTAGAATTGTTGCTAATAAAAACATAACCAGCCTTGGGCGCCTACGACACCAGTTGAGAACCGAAAGACGACCGATGAAAGACCGAAGCAGCCCGAACTCTATAAAAGCAGGTGCCCAGAAATTCTCAAAATGGCGAGATTCCAGACGACGACACAGACTGTGCACAAACAACTTTGTTTCCCACGCGGAACATTAACTTGTATTGAAGATTAACGTGCATTTTTGGAGATTAATAGTTTAGGCAAAGAAAACCCACGTATGAATTTGTCACGGGGTCTTCATCCAGCTGACTTGTTGAACATTTTGTGGACTTCAAAGCAAGCTGGGTTTTGCTTCAATAAACTGTTGCCGAACGTCGCATTTCGCAAGAGGTACTCGTCCACGCTGGCTACGCTGGACCAGATCGTCTTGGACCGGGTCGAGAACGAATGGAGACTTGTGCTTGGGAAAGTCAAGCACTACGGCAACGCGATTTTTGTACTGGGCCCAATGGGAGCTGGCAAAACGACAACGATAGAGAAGCGTTTTAAAACGCGCGAACCCTTCAGACATTATGCCTATGTCGATACAGACGAAATCATGGGCTCGATCGACGCGTTTACGGCAGATAAAGTCGACCAATATTACCCCCTGGCTAGAAAACTCGCGATAAAACTAACCGATTGGATACTGACGGAAAAAATCAGTTTTGTTGCCGAAGGTACATGTGTAAAATACGATGAACTTATTGAGTACATGAAACGCTTGAAAGATAGTGGGTACAACATTCACGTCAACCGATTGCCTTCGGTGCCATTGGATGTGATATTGCAGCGCTCGAAGCACCGAAGGAATCGAATTATTGCAGACGACGTTGTTGCTAGTATATACGAGAATGCCAACCGTGGTTTGGACGAGTTGTACGAGTACAACAGAGTTCATAATACACTTTTTGAAGACCTGGATCTTACAGCGTTATGTGTCAGATAACAACATTGACTACCTGCTTATTTGATTGTTTAAATTATTGATCTGAGGGGAATCATGATTTAAATTGTCATGATTGGCAAATGCAAGCACAATCCAGTGTCTATTAATTTTTGTTACCTGGCCCCAGCAAACTTCGTTCTCTGTTGCTGGAATTAAGTCAGCTCCATTACATCACTTCACACTACATATACACAGGTGTGTTTATGTGAGAGCTGATTAGACCTGGCTTACACACTTTACATAAGATATGAAACACTCGTCTTAAGGTGGATTTCCAGTAACCCATTACCCCGTCTTTGAACACCCCTCCTTGCATGAAGCAACTCGCAGCAAGAGCACTCGCAAGCTTGCTTGCAAGTATTTTAGTGCTCGTGGCAGATAGTTGGAAATTTTGAACTATTTTTTACTTGCAGCAAGCACTTGTGGTAAATAAACCAATCAAAACAAATTATATCAACATTTCAAACTCGTTAGTAATTCATGAGGAAACCTGCACAAGGAAATCATTACATATCGATGGTTAATTTGCATGGATATTGAAGGAAGAAATTAGTACATAAATTAATCGAACTTTCACCTCGATTTTCTCTTTAATATAATGATTTGACAATAGACGTTAGACACCAATTTGTTTGAAATGATATATCAAACACTCAGAAGAGTGCTTCATCAGGATATCCAAACACCTTGAAGTTCATTAAAAAAACTCAGCTATCACTTCATCAGCTGCGAGTTATCACAATGAGCTGCATTTGGTGGAAATACATTGAAAACTGTGCAACTACTCGCAGTGAGCTCCAAGTTGCTTCATGCGTGAGGACTGGAAATCTGCCTTTACACAAGCCACTGCTTGCTCAAAATGCCATGTAAATGAAAACGGGTCAGTTCGCATGTCGATGATATTCATATGTAAGGTGTGTCTTGTGCAAGCCACATCTTGTCAGCTGTCATATTGATAAACAACCCTAAATTCCTAGAATAAGTAATCAACCAGAAGTCCAACTTGCGTCAGCAACCTTGAAGTTATGGACACATTTTCACATAGGTTGGACTTCTAGTTGATTTACTGTTCTGTACCTACCTGCTCTGATCTCAAGATGGCTAGGGTGCTGAAACCAATGTATCTTGACTTTACTTTTAAACCCTGTTAGTGACTGAAGTTTGCATTCTGGTAATGGAGAAAATGAGAATGGAGTTTGCTGTCAGCCTTAAAACAACCTCTTATAAAGTGGTGTACTACAATACAATATTGTGGACATTTCAATTACTCCAAACTGGTAAAATTAAACGTTTAGTAATTTTCATGTGTTGTCTGAGTTCCAGTTACTGCTTGAACAGGTGAACCGAATCAGCATTTCCAGTTTATCTCACTCTTTTAACAAAAAATGAAAAAATTGACAGATCCTGTACCTTTTTAACTTAATAAGAACTGTCAAAGATGAATGGTCAGTTCAAATTTAGAAATGTATTAACTTTGTAGTGGCCTCGGTTCACCAGTTTTAACAGTAATAATGTTGGTTAGTGCCACAAAACATGGTTTGAACCTTGTAATTGAACATTAACTAGAAATATTGGCATCTGCTGTAATGTATTTGTAATCAATCACCATGAAACATATCACATGTACTGGACCTACCTTATCATTAACTTATTTGCATAGTGTATATATGAAACCAGCAGATTTCAAATTTCATTTTATTAAAATTTCATTCAAATTGATTTAACACTATATTTTTTAAACTATAAAGAAAATATATTAATTTAATAAAATTAAGTAAATTGATTAAATTAACATATTAATTTAAAAATTATATTAATTATAATGGATATTAACTATACTAATTATATTAAAATTTTAACTATATTATTCATATTAATTATAATTACACATTAATTATGTTAAAATAACTATGTTAATCATTAATTATATTAAATATATAAATTATATTAACTATATTATTTATACTGTATTAATTATATTAACTATATTACTAATTACATTAATTATATTAAAACATTAACTATATTATTTATATTAATTATGCTAATTATATTAAAATATTAACTATTATTTATATTGTATTAATTATATTAACTATATTAATTTTACTAATTATATTAATTATATTAAAACAATGATATTAAAATATTTATATTACACTAATTATATTATTTATACTAATTATATTAATATTAATTCATAATTATTCAATTAATTAACTAATCTATTTTTAATTTCTAATAAATAAATACAAGAAAACCCAAAGGTGAAACCTATTAATTCTTGATACAAAAGATGGAGAAATATTTGTTTATTTAAAACCAAGATAAATAACAAGACACAATCCACAATGCTATGTCCTCAAATACAACAAACCCCTTTTTTTTCTGGACTTTTTAAATAAAATCTATTTACATTATTAAATCTTTTTATTAACATTTTCTTATATTTTTACATCTCTTAGTCTCAGTTACTTTGTACTATACATAATTCTACATGTACACCTGTATATTAAAAACGCCTCATAACTTAAAAACAACAGTGAATCACTACACAAACAATAAATAACCCCAAAATATAACCTCCATTGTCTAAGAGGTCTGTAAAATTGCTCTAAAATTTACAAAGTAATATTATTTATCAAGAGTGTTAGTAAGTTGTGGGATGAACAAAAATATGGTTTGGACAATCTTTGCATGGTGTTTTTGCCCAATGAATTTAATTTATTCTTGTAATATTTTGAATGTGTGAATTCAATAAAGAAAATTCTGATTTTTATTTGTGTTGAAATTTAAAGTGCCTATGAAACGAAAATTAAGTTTGTTTTATTTGAAAGAACACTTAAAATTATAGAGTAACATCTTTTGAAGTTTTTCGTTTCCTTGCTTCGTTCTTGAGATATTTTAGTTTGTTTGGTATGCAAATTAAACATTTTGGCGTCATAGGTGCATAATGAGTTATCGGAGAAGGTTAGATATCTTTTCTACTATCAAACCAAATTAATTTGAATGAAGCATGTGGATGTGTTTCGCCTAGAGCACTATTAAAATAATGTAGATCTTCAAGTGATTACTAACAAAGATATAACGTTTTCGATAACTCATTATGCACGTCACGTGTGACGTCAAAATGTTTAATTTGCATATCAAACAAATTAAAATATCTTAAGAACGAAGCAAGGAAACGAAAAACTACAAAATATGTTACTCTACCATTTTAAGTGTTCTTTCAAATAAGACAAATTTAATTTTCGTTTCATAGGCACTTAAAAGCACAAGTGCCTATCACCTAAAATACGATATTACTGATATGGCTTCTATGTAAAGTGTATAGTTGAATGCCAAAATATTTTTTGATCCGAGCTTCTATTTATTGTTGATATTGACGTTTGTATTTCTAAAATGGTAATGAGAATGATGTCAAATAAATAAAAATTCAAATAAAAAAATATTTTAGCATTGAACTATTTACTTCACATAGAATCAGTAGCAGCAAGCCCGGCATACACTAGAAACAATTTCCGAAACAAGTTACCAAAACACGGTTTCAGAAACAAAAGTTTCCAGTGTATGTTGAAAAGTTTCCCTGGCTAGAACAATGTTCTATTTTTTTAAACAAGTTTCAGAAACGTTATGGAAAAAATGTTTCGGAAACTTGTTTCAGTGTATGCCGGGCTTAATATCGTATTTGGGGTGATAGGGCACTTTATTATATAAAATAGAGTGTTTTATTGATTTTCCCGCCACTAATAAAAGTGATAATCTCACATGTGCGATTATTTATGATAATCGCACATGTGACGATTATCGCTGAATCAGCATTATAGTTTAATGCAATTTTTGCAAGGCAATAGGACAATTTTTTTATATAATAAACAGAACAATACATGGATGCTTGGAAATATGAAATTTATTTCTCGTGTTGACTAGGATATCTCACTCGTTCACTTCGCTCACTCGTGAGATATCCTGGTCAACACTCGAAATAAATTTCATATTTCCAAGCATCCATGTATTATTCTCTCTTTAAGTAATGCAGCCAGAAATGGTGCACTAGTGCACTAGTGCTTATAGGTATATATGCTATCCAAATGACTTCTTGAAATGTTTATAATTTGGTACCCGAGACAGCATTCTTGTCACATGCGGACATTCGAATTTCACACGTGAAAACAAACACTTCACATGTGAAACACATATGGAACACATAAGTAAAGCCATCTGAATTGAGTTACTGCGAGTAAGCCAAAGTCCCCTTCACAAAACCCGAAATATCTTACTTCTTAAATGCACAAAAACTCAACCAACCCAATAACTGTGGATATCGTATTTTATAACTAAGAAACAGAAAGTGACCATCCATCTTTTATATACAATAAAAACCAGCGTTTTTTCGTTGGGAGTTCACGGCGCAGGCGCAAAACGATTGGAGGCGGTGTTGCCATAGGCAAGGGAGTTAGGTAAGTAATTATGGCTGCTCGGAAACTCACTCGAGTGACTGCATCAGGCTATGTAAACACAGGATGCCCACTTTCTGTCCTTGTATAAAATAAGATTATCGAATTTGCTGTGACGTCATAATTTAACCGACCAATCACAGCGTACGGAACATGCAGCTTACTTTATAAAATCTGATACAAAATCTGAAAGGAACTACTCTACCCAAAACAAGATCGTCTTGATACGCTGACTTAACTCCACTCTGGCGACACACTAGGCGACAAACTCACAGGACTGACCTGGGGCGAGTTTGACGGAAACATGCACACGTGATCACCGTTAACGGGCTCGTCGGACGCCGGCGATCTTCGTAATCCTTCGCTCATGGCATCCGCTAAAATCTCGATGAGTTTCTCGTCTTTTTCAGGCGATGTTCCAGCCACGCCGTCTGGCCATGAGCCGTAAATGTCGGTATAGCTTTCTGGACCGTTATCAATGATTAGTTCGTTCTCGCCGTAGTTTATGCAAGGACTAGCTAGGACATAACGGGACTTTGGGGTCGGTAGAGGATCAGAGCGAACCGGTTGGATTCTCAAGCTCTGGAGATCTAGTTCCTCTGTGAACAGATCTAGAGTATCCTCGTCTTGTCGTTGCGCGTTAATCGTTGCACTGCCTAGCTGAGTGCTGCCCTCGGGCGGGATGCTGCTCGTCAAGGTTCCAGGCGGTTGGAAGGTCTTGAAGGCAAACTGCGGGCCCATCCAGAGTCGTCGATGCGGCGGCGCATGCGTCTCGATCTCGATGTTAGCCAGCCAGTGATCGTCTTGGGAGTCAGTTTTAGTGCTATCAAGTAGGTTATCCGTAGAAGTGCCTACGCCAAAGGGATTGGAAAGTTAACGCTAGTTTATAGACACGTAAATACGCAATAAGAAGTCTACAACCTGCCACAAAAACAATGCTCTCCCCCCATGCTACGTACAATTTTTAGTGCAAATTGTGCGGCAAAACTTGCTGGAGAAATTTCCCGGGTATAACATCTACCCCACATTTACCAAGTCTCGCACATTTTCTTGCCGCAAGCGTTGCCCAAAGTAGATTCAAGTTCTACTTTTTGTAACGATTGCGGCAACGATGCAACGAATTTTAAAGCGATGCACAGTGCAACACTCCTTTTGCAGCTTGTCTCGTAATTTTGCTGCGACGTAAGTTGCAGGAAAAATTGCCTGGTGTAGCATCTAACCCACTGATCGCTATACAACTGGATTGCTCATCCTTTATGGTCGCCAGTAAATATTTTGAAGCCACTGGCGGCCATATTGGTACTCCAGGTCCAGTGTACCTTGCGGGCCTTCAAGACTTTGTAAAGCCTTATGCTTTAATACCAAAGGTATATAGATAGTTTTATAATGAAGTTATTGACTGATTTCGTTAGTTTTTTACGAGTTTTGTGATATAGGCAAGTTTATCGATTAACGGGCAGAGTAAAAAACTACAAAACAACACGTTTCACTGCTAAATAATACCAATAAATGCAAAAACTAAGCTTCTAAACATTTTACAGTGTTCTTTATCTGATAACAATGGCAGAAATATTTTTAATGTGGCTTTTTTCGTCAGTTTTCGTGCTACGAAAACATACAATTTTCCGTGGCAGCCATCTTGGTACTCCAAATTCATAATCTCCACTGGCTTCATTTTTTAAGCCGGATGAGCAATCCAGTTATATAGAGATCAGTGGTCTAACCTCAATTACCAAGCCTCGCAAAATTTTTGTAGCAGCAAACGTTGCGCAGAGTATAGATTCGAGTTCTTTCGTAACGATTGTCGCAACAATGAAATGGATTTTTGAATGCGCAGTGTAACATCCCTCTTGCAACTTGTTTTGCAACAATTTGCGCAATCAACCAATAAAAAATATGCTTTGTAAACCGTTTCAGTCGTCTTCGGTGTGAGCTCTATATAACTGGAGTGATATCTGCTGTTCATTCACCGGGCAAAGATTGAAGCCACACATGGCGGACAATGGACATGTAGGCCTAAAGTACGTATAGTTCCAGTCTCCTACGCGGTCTTTTGAACGATCGGAAATCGCATAGAAAATTGGCCACTTTCATGGGGCAGTTCGCAGTCCACATGCGTGCTGGCTCAATTGAGTTCTGAGGACATTTGAAACTGATGAATTTGAAAAGGGTAATGGCTTCGTACGTCGCGAAAATTCCACGAGTTGTCAACAAACCGTATTCTATGGCAAGCCCAACATTCGTACTATGCGCTCGTGGAAGAATTATGGTCGAGCGACGATTTTGAGCGGAGATGTTTGACTTTGAGCTCGGGGTGTCCTCGCTGAAGTGTGCAGCCTGTCGGCCGTGTATTGATGACGTTTACATGCAAGATATTCGTTCTACGAATGCGTAGCTAATACGGGTCAGCCCGTATTTCGCGAGCCTCGACAGCCGCCATTTCCGATCGTGACTAGATCAGACTTGACCAGATCGCGTAGAAGACTGGAACTTCAGGCCCATAAGGATCGCGGGCTCTGGAAACGAGTTTGCCACAAAGATATCACTCCAGTTATATAGAGAGCTCACTGATCGTAACACACTGCCTACGCAGCACACTATACTTTTATAAATGTCAGTTCTATCTTTGAAAGGAAAATACTACCAAGAAAAATAACAACACTGGAAAGAATTTTCCATAATCTAACAGAATCCAAGTTCATGGTTTGAACCTGTCCTAGAAGAATTAGTACATGCTTGTAAGGTTACTCGCCCAGACTAGTGTATAGCATGTACTTCGAAGATGCCCGCCGCTGAGACCGTCAAAACTGTGGCCTCAGTCACCACCACCAACACCACCATACACTATTAGAAGAATGTTACTTACCCTCAAAACTTGTCTTTGGTCTATTCATATTAACAATACCTTGACATAAAAGATTATCTTCAGAAAGAAGAGTTTTACTCTCTGAGGCGTTGGCAAGTCTGTAACAAAAAAAATTGGTTAGGTCAACGTTGGATCATGAACAGTAACTTTTTAAGTTACGTTCAGACAGGCTTGGACGGGCCCATGTGCCATTGTGCCATGGCACATGGGCCTATTCTGGGACATCAAAATGGGCCCCTGTCCCCCGACCAGACACACCCATAAAATATCAAACTGGAAGCATTGAAGCAATTACTTAATTCCGCATTTGTGAAATTAGTGATAAGGAAACTACTCAAAATAGTTTGCAACAGACCAAGAGTAACACTTTGGAAGCAGTAATGATTTGTTCTGTATAAGTTGATTTACTGAAGGCTATTGATAACGAGGCAGTGTATCGAAAACTTGCGTCAAAGTCCTCGGAAATGGAACAGCTTCTTATGTTCTGAAATGTTAAAAATGTTTTGTTCTAAATGTTGAAAAGTCCTGAAATCAACGCTGAACGTTGGGCTGTATATGAAACTGAAGCTATTGAAAAATGCTATTTGGTATAGAAACTTCAAGACTTTATCTAAAAGGGAAATAATTAAAAAATATAAAAACAACTGCCATTTTATTTGCCGAACGTTACAAAATGGCAGTTGTTTTTATATTTTCTAATTATTTCCCTTTTAGTTAAAGTCTTGAAGTTTCTATACCAAATAGCATTTTTCAATGGCTTCAGTTTCATATATAGCCCAACATTCAGCGTTAAGTATTTCAGCTCAAAACTCAGAAAAACTACAACAAGTTTCTCAGTGTTATTTCCCAGCGAAATATGGTCGAACTTTTACTACATTTTAAAAAGTTTAAAATAACGAGAAAACTTATACTATACATCAAATTGAAGCCAATGCTATTTCTAAAAACATACGTATAAAACAATGTATTTCAATCCGTTGTTTTGGAGTAATTTGTTATCGTCCCAAACAAAATATATGGCAGGATGAAAATTAAGTAAACTTGAAGCACGAGAGCTACCTGCAAAGGGACTGGAACTGGCTTCAAAATCCCCCCCCCCCCTGAGTTATCGTTCCAGTCTTTTTATAGTTCAATGATACAGACCTGTAAAGAGGCCACCGTCCCTTAGCGATAGCTGCTGCTTCAAATGGCATATTTTCACTTTGTGGACTGCTCTTCAAAGGATTGATTTCAATATTATATTCCACAAGGATGCCATAGTTACTCACGACAAACAGTGGATCCACAGATGACAACCGCGACTGGTCTAAAGAAAACAAATAAAAAGATTCTTTTCATCAGTTAATGTACTCTGATTAAAAAAAATTTGAACGTAATCTCAGATAAGAAAAGTTGCCATTAACTAAATTGACTAGTCATAGAATGATTGAAGTGGGTAAGATGGGTGAAATTAGTAGAATGAGTGAAATAAGTAAAATGAGAAGAAGTGAATGAAATAAATGGGATAAGTGGAATGAGTGAAATAGGTAAAATAGGATAGAATAGTAAATATATATATATATATATATATAGTACATAAAATAGTAGAATACATAGAATGAGTAAAATGAGTCGATTAAGTAAAGTGAAATGGAATAAGTGGAATGAATGAATGAAGTGAAATGAGTGGAATTCGAAGAGTGAATAGATAAATGGAATGAAGGGAATTAAATAATGGATGGGATAAACGAACAAACGAATGATTAAATAAATAAATGAATTAATTAATGAATACATAAATGAATGAACGAACGAACGAAGGAAGGAAGGAAGGAAGGAAGGAAGGAAGGAAGGAAGGAAGGAAGGAAGGAAGGAAGGAAGGAAGGAAGGAAGGAAGGAAGGAAGGAAGGAAGGAAGGAAGGAAGGAAGGAAGGAAGGAACGAACGAACGAATGAATGAATGAATGAATGAATGAATGAATAAAGGATAGATCTACCAATCAATCAATATTCAAAGATCTTTTTTCTAACATTCGAATCTCAACAATTAAGCAACTTATCTATAATATTGGTCATAAAGAAATGCAATAAATTTCAACACCTACCTAGCCTGCTTGGTGGGTTAGCATTGCCCGCAATCCACGCCCTAGAAGAACCAAACAGTGCGGCACCTCCGACACTTTCCATCGAAAATAATCCATTAGCCCTTGTCAGGCTTGTTGGAGAGTTACCAGTACTATTACCAGCAGTATTGCATCTGAAAGAAATAATGATGTCAAGGTTGTTAAAGCAGTTCAAAGAGAATTTTGCATTTGTTTTTGCAATATAAAATTTTACTTGGATTGCCTTTCCCTCGTATCTCAAAATGCTTCTGTTTTTAATCATGTAGGCTAGCTTGGATATGTTGTTCGAGTTTCTGAGTTACCAAACAAGACTAAAGCCCATAACTTCTTCAAAGAAGTTGTGGGCTTTAGTCTTGTTTGGTAACTCAGAAACTCAATCTACGCTCAAATTATCTGAGTTCCATTTAGTTCAAACTAAATGGAACTCAGATAATTTGAGCGTAGATTGAGTCCGATGTCTGACATTATATACTGCTATGTGCAAGTATGATAATAAGCAATTATTAGATGAGACTTCTTTGATATCAAGAATTATCAAGGTCGATATCTGTGTCATCTGCCGAAGCCTGATAATACGGTCTGAGACCTTGATAATTCTTGATATCAAAGAAATCGAATTCAATAATTGTTTTATTATACATTTTGAGTTGAAAATGTAAAGTCAGTTGAAAATGTAAAGAAAATCACTCTCTCAGAAAGAAAAAACGTTTAAAAAACGCAATTCAAAGACGGTTGCTTCTTTCCGGCGCATTTTTTCGGTTTTCCTTTCTCCTACAGATAATACCTCCAGAAACTAACATAACACAACCTAAATAATTAATATGGCCTTTTCTTTTTGTTTGGGACCGCAGTAACTGGCGTTCGCTGTTGCGGCAACCCTGCCACATTATTATATATTTTACGATGTAACTTAACTTTCACTATGAGTAATTAAGTACTTTTTTTTTTTAATTTTAATTAATTCCTAGTCTTTTTTAACTTTGTGGCAAAACTTAATAAATAAATAAATAAATAATGGCTTTGTTGGCTCAAAATCTGACAATCACAGCGGCAAATACGACTACAAGAGTAGATAACAATAATTATTATCCATTTTTTCTAAATCCTTGATTATGATTGGTCTGAAAGTTGGTGAGAATTCTCGATATCTGTACTTTTAGTCGTATTTGCGAGCCCACAGTGCTATTATCTGTAGCTTCCGGAGGTATTATCTGCACGAAAAAGCTAGGACTTATCATGCACATGATGACGTGACGCCACTGACGAGCTGACAAACCGAAGAAAAGCGCGGGAAAGAAACCATGCAGTCTTTGAATTGCGTGAATTGCGTGAAGAGAGTGATTTTCTTTACATTTTCGACTGAAATGTATAATAAAACAATTATTGAATTCGACTTTTTTGATATCAAGGATTATCAAGGTCTCAGACCGCATTATCACCCTCAGCCTTCGGCAGATAACACAGACTTCGACCTTGATAATTCTTGATATAAAAAAACTCCCATCCAATAATTGTTTATTCTCACCAACTTTCTGACCAAACATAATCAAGGATTTAGAAAAAATGTATAATAATATACGTTGATGAGCATGGTATAATGTACCACATGCATGCGACCTTCTACACACGAAAAAACGCACACTCTGTGTCAGACCTGTTGCAGAATGATGTCAGATCTGTTCAGGAAAATGTAGTGACCCCTGATACAGCCTGTTGCAGTATCAGCTATGATACACCTACGGATATCATATCTGTATCATACCTGCAGCTACAACAGACTGTTCAGAACAGATTCTGTCAAATTGTATCAGCCTGACACGGTCAGTGCTGTATCAGTTTGATATAACAGACTGAACAGGTATGTTGTTTACGGAGCTGTCGCAGTCTGTTAGAAATTCTAACTAAATGTTTATACATCAGCGCTGGTACATTCTGTAGCTGTCAGGCTGTATCAAGGATCGCTACATTTCTCTGAACAGATCTGATATCAGAGCTGATCAGACTGTGCGTTTTTAGGTGTGTAATGGCGAGACGCTTTAATAGCTAATTTAATAGAAAATATTTCATGATTTTCTTACACTGCTAAAGTCAACCGAAAAATTCGGCTGAATCGAGCGGGATTTGAACTCGCCTGTGCGGCTCGATAGCGCAACAGGTAGAGCGGCGGGCCGGAAGTTAACTGATCCCGCTCTAGTCAGTCGAATTTTTCGGTTGACTTTAGCAGTGTAAAAAATCATGAAAAATTTTCTCGGATATTAGAATTGGGCGTAAATGTTCTTCAAGCTTGAAAAACGAGGCGATAGCCGAGTTTTTTAAACTCATTTCGAGGTGTTTTTAAATCAGATAATAAACGGCTTTCGAGTATATGGTATAGCTTCTCAAACAAATCAGTATTTAAAGAGAAATTTGAGGGAAAACTCGTCTTAATTTATGGGCGTTTATTACCACATTTCACAACAACGTCACGGTAACTGATTCCTCATGAATTATTAATGAGTTTGAGAACGATAGATCATGAACCTTCTTTACAACCCACCTTGAAGATGCCCCCAGTTTGATCTGGATATATGGTATTGCCAGTTCAGGATGAGGTAACGGGGGCATACGAGGATTAACCAAACCATTCTTGCCAATTAGAAGACAATCCTTGGCGGTGGTCAATGAACCAAGAGGGTTGCTACTGGGTGAGCCAGGCTGTACCAAGATAGGTTTACCTCCACTGTTCTGTTTCAGATCCTCCAGGCCCGCGCTCGTGTGAAACCTGCTGCTGCGGTTTACAACGCGACCTGAATTGTGCGTTCGTAAACTCACAGGGCCTATAAATAATAAGAATAAATGTATATTAAAGTGCTTATGAAACGAAAATTAAGTTTGTCTTATTTGAAAGTACTTTTGAAATGACAAAGTAACATTTTTTGCTGTTTTTTGTTTCCTAGCTTCGGTTTTGAGATATTTCAGTTTGTTTTATATGTGAAACTAAAGGATAAAGGACTGGGGGCTAATCATCCTTACTTGCAGCCAGTGGCTGAATAGCCTGGTACCCTGGCCCAATCAAAGAATATGGGCTTAGGTAACCACTAAAGACTTCTGCTTTCCTATTGGTTGAAATTTCGCGCGTTTTTAGTGGCTATGAGTAAAACTGCAATCGTCATAAGTGGATTTAGCCCTGATGACACGAGAATGAGATTAGTGGTTACCTGGCCCTTATTTCTTTTGAAATTGGGCCAGGGTACCAGGCTAGTGGCTGAATTGCGAAGGACGCAGATCAACGTGGCCGTGTCGCGGCATACCAAAGGCGCTCCAAGCAGCCGCCAACGACACAGTTCAGACCACGGATCACAGCTAAGATGTTAGGTGTTGATTTTATGGAGGGAGGAAAACCGGAGAACCCGGCGAAAACCCTCGCAGCACAGGAGAGATCAACTACAACTCTACTCACACGAGTCCAAGCCCGACAACGGGTTCATTCCCAAGTGGTCACCCATCCAATTACTAACCCCGTCTAACCGGGCTTAACTTTTTGGTGAGAGGCAGCGCGCTAACAGCACACGCCACCCGTGCTCCCCTAACCAGTGACATCACAACGTGCATAATGACTTACTGGGAAAGGTTATATATCTTTGCTACTATTAAACGGAATCAGTTGAAAATGTATATTTTTGTTGTTGTAAGGGAAAAACACACACGCATAATTGCTTTGAAGTGATTCCGTTTGATAATGGCAAAGATATATAACCTTTCCCGGTAAGTCATTATGCACGTTGTGATGTCACTGGTTAGTTTCACATATAAAACAAACCAAAATATCTCAAAAACGAAGCAAGGAAACAAACAAAAGGTCCGCTATGCGTACATGTATCTGCGCCAAACCCACCACAGTGAGAATCTTGTCAAGATCTTGTAAGATTTTGTGTGATCTTGTAAGATCTTATAAGATTTTTACACGTAGATCTTATAAGATTTTAGCAAAAGATGTCACTTTATCATTTCAAAAGTACTTTCAAACTTACTGATTTTCGTTTCATAAGCACTTTAAACAAGAGGGCAGTCAGAAACTGCATACCTCTGCCACAGAGTTATTGAAACCCAAGTTTAAGTTACACCACACCGGATTGCTTGTATATCAGTTACATAAGGCGCAATAATGAACGCAATCAAGCATTTTTCAATTATTTCATCTACACCGCAAAACTTTATGAAAGTTTCATCCAATTTTCAACTAAATTAAACCAAAATTTAATGGTTTGGTCCTTGGCCTATGATCAATCTTTTCACAAACTTTCATAAAAACCTGTGCAGTCTTCGTGAGATATCCTGGCGAAAGACAGACAGAAAAACAAACAGACAGAGGTGAAAACAAAACCTTCTGACGGAAGTAATGATCTAGCTTATAAATGGGCAACCGTTAAAGGGTATTGGCGGCGAAGGAAGAGCTTTTACAACTTTTCTGTATTTTTCTTTGTTTTCGAAATATTTCAATTTGTTTGATATGTAAATGAGATGGTCTCTGACGTCATAAGCAAAGTAGAGCATTTTCACACATAGCAAACTCAGTTATATCTCCAAGTTTGTTCAACAAAATCACTTGAAACTGTGCACAATAAACCTCCTCGTGACGCTGAACATGTTACGTTGAGCAATCACGGAGGTATAAGTGATTTTGTAATGCATGAAAATGCCGTACCCTGCTTTTGACGTCATAGACCATCTCATTTACATTTCAAACAAATTGAAATGAATGATACAGAAAAGTTGTACGAGGTCTTCCATTACAATTTTACAAGTTCTTTCAAGTTAGACAAACTTTAATTACATTGCCATTTTTCTTTAAGTTGCTAAAATATCTCAACAACGAAGAAAGAAAACAAAAAACTGCAAAAGATGTTACTCTGTTATTTCAAGTGCTCTTACAAATACGATAAACCTAATTTTTTTGCTTCATAAGCACTTTAAAATGACGTAATGCGGGAAACAGATTTTTGCATCTTGTTTTGCCACACAGTTGTTGTAAATTACAACTTTCTTGGGTGCAAATGGGTGCAAATGGGTGATTGGGTGCAAATGTTGACAGTTCTTCGAGCTCTTCTGTTTTCTCTGGACTTGAACTGACTAAATGTTTTAACAATATAATTACAACGTTCTTACCACCATACGATGTAATAGGAAAAACATGAGACGTTCCTCTTTGTGTGGTTACACTAACCCAACGAGAATCATAGCTAAATGCCACGTTACAAACCTACACAAGATTAAACGTATGGTCACTTATTAGAAGTTTTAGAGAAGAGTCTATTAGAAGCAAGATTGTATTACTGAGAGACGATTATTAGTAAGGGGTGTTTATTAGCTAAAGAAGGCCGTTTATAAGAGAATGGCGTTTATCAGAGAGGGGCGTTTATTAGTGAGGGGCGTTTATTAGAGAGGGGCGTTTATTAGAGAGGGGCGTTTATTAGAGAGGGGCCTTTACTATAGAAGGGTGTGTATTAGAAGGAGCCCTCTTTTTAGAGAAGGGTGTGTATGAGAGAAGCGTTTACTGACTAGAGACAAGGGGTTAAAAAGAGCCCAAATGCTAACATGAGACATTGTCCTTAAAAAATCATAATGCATTACCGTTGCCATGGTTTCACCTCTATGGAGAATATAAAGGTGGTGAATGGCACCAAGAGAAGGGCACACCGGGTGAGGTAAGACTTGGAAAATATGGAAATCCTGGCCAAGTATATCAGCAGTAAATAGAAGTGAGCCCCTGAAAAGATTAACAGCACATGAATAAGATGAGAAGCACAATCATCCAAGGAACACTGATTAACACATTTAAAGTGCTTATGAAATGAAATTTTTGCTTTTTATTTTATTATTTGATAATATAAAAATATAGAAAATTCTGATATTCGTACATATGTTCATTTAATATTTACGTCTTTGGAAAACACTTTATTTTTCAGTTCAAAGTTGATAGCTAGGGCCGTGAAATGTCAACACAATAACGCGGTCACAACAACTATTTGACGTCACACGGTGGAGCATTATCATAAATTTGTTTAGTCTTGATCCACCTTGTGACGGCATAGGTATTGTTACTCGTCTCAGTCCTTGCTGACATTTCGACTTAAGAAATGCTACAGTTTGGTAAGTTTAAATATAAAAATAAAGCACTTTCTAAACACGTAAAAACAAAGTGAGCATATGTAGCAATATCAGCGATTTCTATATCTTTATATTATGAAATAAAGAAATTAGCGAAAATTCAGTCAGAAGCAGAAAAGTCGCAGCAAAAATCGCCTGTGTAAACGAGCCTTAAGACTAATCATAGGGAAACTCTCACCCAGCATCAAAAGCTAAAGCAGCCAAAGACTGGGCTGCATGAGCGGGAAAGTGTGCTATTGCTGTTTCTCTCAAATGATCATCTTTCTAAATAAATT